>JAXIVJ010004721.1:0-80239 GCA_036785665.1 Chirona hameri | reverse complement strand
AAAAATAAATTTAGTCCGCATGTTTTAATGGGATGGATTGCCGCTGCTAGCATTTAGCATTCGCAGTGCGGGACTGTGAGACTGCCGATAGGCCTGCGTGTCTGAGCCTAAGTCGCCTGTTTCCCCACCTGTTCTTGTTGCATGCCATATTTGCAGAAGCCAATACAAGTGTGACATCCTCATAATAGGAATCCATTGGGTGTTAATATCGCCTACAGCGGGCGAGTGTGGCAATGTCCGCCATTGCGGTTGTGGACAGTACGGTTGGTCAGTCGTATACAATGCATATTTACCGTGTGTTCTGGCCGCACATTCCCGCGGGATTCCAGGGAATCCGGAGAAAGCTCGCCTGAGATTGGCTGACGTGCCGGAATCCGGGGATTTCCTGGGGGGGGGGGGGGGGCATTCCCCAGGGAATCCGGGGATTTCGGCACGGCCAGAACACGGCCGTAGTATTTTGATAGTGGGAATGCTACGAAAAGAACTGCTGCTGAGGGCCCTTTCGGCGCTCTCGCGGCCCAGGGAACGCCGGAGGCGGCCAATGGGCCGTCCTCGCTGGCCTCTAAACCGGCGGACATGGTCTGCTGGGCCGTTCTCGGACTCCCTTGAACACTGGACGGGGTCTCTGGAACACTCTCAGAAACCCTGGACCATTGGATGACGGTCCCTTGGCCTCCCTTGGCACTCTCGCCTCCTTTGCCAACCAACGAACCGCCAGGTCGGAGCGCAATGATCGCTGGAGGGGCCCTAGGACATCAGCTGGCCATCAGAGCTGCCTGACGGGGCTCTGGGCCGCCCTTAGACCCCTGCACCGGCGGATGGGTGCCCTTGGGCTGTCCTCATACTCTCTAGACCTCCGGAGGGATCCCCTGGGTTGTTCCTGGACGTTCTCCCCTGGGCCTTCCACGGTGGAACCCCATGGACTGCCAAAGCGGGCCCCTGGGTCGTTCTGGTCCCCCGGATGAAAGACACCTGACCGTCGTAGGGCCCTGGATCGCTGGGGGGGGGGGGCAGGGGCGTAGCTTCTCCAGACATGTTAGGGGGGGGGGCTGAGCAGGAAAAAATAGCTTAAAGTACCATCAAAATTCACAAAATGCATATTTCTCCCCGGATTTGACCCACTTCGTGTCCAAGTTGGAAGGGGGGGGGGGCTGAGCCCCCTCAACTGAATAGGAACTACACCCCTGCTGGGGGTCCCCTGGCCAGTTCGAGGGTCCTCTGGCTATCACCGGGCCCCTCGGATTTCCAAAGGGCCTGTGATCCGACCGTGCGGGCCCCCTGAAGTCTGGGCGCCAGACAGGGTCATGGACCACCCTTCGTGTGGCGCAGGGGTCCTCGACTCGCTGAGAGAAAGGGGTGACACGGGCCCCTATGCCCCCTTGTGTGCGCTCCTGTTGGTAGTGCAAGTAATTGTCACCCCCTTGGTCCGTTCTGTGCTCGCCGTAGAATACTTCACTAAGCTATGCCGGCCGGCCCGATCGGGGAGCCGAAAACCAGTGACGTCATCCTGCCAAGGTCACTAATGTAAACAAATCGCCTGATGATTTTACCTTCTATATGGCCTTGGGCTCAGGGCTCTGGCAGCCGAACAGGGCTCTGAGGCTCAAGGATCCTCAGTCCTCACGCATAAGAGCACGGACGTCGCTAGATACACATGCGAATGTGTGCGGTGGGATTTCAGTAAGCTTTTTGTTTATTTCTGAATTATTTTTGGATGTTACCCAAGTCATGGATTTTGACGAAGATGATTTCATCTTTATTGAATCAGGTAGGTACCATTTGCATATTACTTTATCAAAATTAGAATAATGGCAGGTACCTATGCGAAGCAGACATCAACATGTGCATGGATCCAAGGTTCGGAATTCGGATTCAAGATCTCTCAACAAAGTCCAAGGACGTATCCTAATCTATGATACCAGCAGATCTGACAACAAAATGTATCGGTGTATCTTGGATCCCAGTGAATCACTTGATATAATTTGGCAAGGGATGATCCTGTGATACAAAAATGAAAGTGGATCTTATCTGGGATCGGACAGAATCCCACATCAATTTTATGCCAAAATTATAACCGCTCAATTGCTTGGCAAAACACTACAAAGATATATTACAACACTTATTTCATTTATGATAAATTGAAAAAGTATGGATGATTTCTGCTGATTTGGTATGATTATGTATGATATGTATAATTAGGTACCTATGACATGTATCATTATATGTATTGTAACCCCAACTAGCTGACCACTTTGCAGTGGTGTCATTCCAGAAATGTAATACACTATCAATAAACTAGGGGCATATCTGAACATGTATTATGCTATTATCCCTGGCATGCTATTTTGCATGAGGACCTCAATAACTGTGTAATGTGTATGGAGCCTCAGGCTATGGAGCTGCTGCTGACATCACAATTACATCTGCACTGTGACATGGGTCATACATACTCAACGTCCCTAACGTTTTAGATGTTTCAAAACTTCACTATTTAGTCACTATGCATCTTTGAAGAAACTATTCTGTATTTGTTATGTTATTTAGAATGTATCTTACCTAACAATGTTGAAACAATACACAAATCTGGAAGGTGTAAAGACTGATCGTCCACTACGATCGTCGCCATATCTACACAGAAATATATATATCGACTCAGGAAGATGCACAGGAAAATAAGGATCGTCCATGACGTCATTGGAACAATGCCCATATATTTTAGGAGTGAAAATGATGCCGAATAATAACCTAACCTAACCTAACCTAATCTAAGATATTAATTATTGAAGTTATAATTAGTTATAGTGCAAAATGTGTTGGGGAAGACATCCATAGTTACTAAACGTGATATTCTCTATCGATCGGTAGGTATATTATAGGGATTTACTAATAACTAAGGAGGGACCACAAGTATGTACCCCTGTGACATGTGTGACTGGGAAGGCAACACAATTCTGGTACAGGCAATGTCATGCCTTCCCCAAAGCTTCCCATCTCTCCTGTCAGCAGGCCATCCTCACAATCCTGATGTCACAAAGAACATGCCCTTGTGTCAAAGCAATAGTATTAGATTATTATAACATCATCCTAAAATGGGTCATTAAAATAGCATAAACCATAAGTCTTCAGTTCTTTTGGTTGAAATATAAGCATATATGTAATATGAGACACAATTTAAAATTAATTTCAAACTATAAAACCACAATTTTCCACTGTGAGTTCTGTAAGCAATTACATGAGAACACTGTCCTTGCCAGGGGACTTGTGTCAGTAAGCACACATCTCTTGATCCATCAACTTGAAGTTTCCATATTTGGTTCCAAATATCTCAGATTAGATTAAGAGTGTTTATTATTTGTTGGGGTAGTGTTAGACACTCCCATGGATTTTAAGAACATTTCACTGCTAAGTATGCTTTAGTCTATATGCTTTAGTCTTTAGTGTATGCTAAGTCTGCCATGACTAAGTAGTATGCAGTGGTGGGCAACTTCTGTTATTCCGCTACTCTGTTATGATAACAGAACTACTTTTTTAGTAACAGAATAACGATCTTGTTACTTTTCAAAACAGGTAACGGACCAAGTAACTTCCGTTACTTTATAATGAAGTCTGTTACTCCGTTACTCCCTTAATTTTGTGTTGAGATAATGGGCCGGTGTGAAAAGGATGGGCACCACTAGCGGGAGAAAAATAGAAGTAGCATATACAAACTGATAACCACGGACAGCATGGTGATACACGATTTTAAGATCCTGGGTCATTAGGTGACCTCAGGTCATGCCAATCACAATTACCCGGATGTCATCCAAATTGTGTGTGTGTGTGGGTGTGCGTGTGCGTGTGCGTGTGCGTATGCGTATGCGTGTGCGTGTGCGTGTGCGTGTGCGTGTGCGTGTGCGTGTGCGTGTGCGTGTGCGTGTGCGTGTGCGTGTGCGTGTGCGTGTGCGTGTGCGTGTAGAGAGATTGACTTCTAAGCAAGCTAGAGTCGTGAATCAAAATGCAGCACATTTCTTGTCGTTAGAGGAATGCATTTTCATTAACTCTAGGTCCCTGTTTATCTTTGACCTGATGGCCTGATTTGACCTTTGACTTTGATCTAATATCACTATTAGATTCATTCGTGTCCAACACAGACAGCTGTTTTGGTAATTATGTACAGTTGGTAGAGATCTGCAAAGCATACTTAGCAGTGAAATGTTCTTAAAATCCATGGGAGGTCAAAACAGCATCTTAGGTCATCTGAGGTCAATGACTTCGGTTGACCTGTGTAAGAACATGACCACAGTGGAACATATTATGTAAAATGGATGCCAAATTTGAAATAAGCGTCACAAAATTCCCTAAAAACTGCCAGAGGCCAAAAAGTCCCTCAGGTATGTGATCTCGGTTGACCTCTGAAATGGTCAACAGAGGTTATGATCTCAGTGGAAACCATAAATGTCACCTGTTAACACCTGTTCATATGTTCCTGAACAACACACACTTGGAAAGTGCACAAGTTACATACATCGATACTACGGGACGCCAGTTGCGTCTGACATGACCTTGAGAAACAGGTCATAGGTCACGGGTCATGGGCAGTAGAGATTTCAAATGTTCAGAGTACGTGTCAAATTGTTATAAAGTAGGGTGCTCAACGTTTCATCGCAATCGGTTGATAAATACGCGAGTTATTCCCGAAAAACCGAGGGGGGGTGGCATCCACCCCCTGTACTGGCGAGGGTTAAACTAAAGTAGCGGAGTAATGGACTAAAGTTACTTCCGTTACATTTGTCGCAAAGTAACGGAGTAACGAGTAACGGAACTACTTTTATGAGGAACGGAGTAACGAGTAACGTAACTACATTTTTTTTTAGTAGCGATGCCCACCACTCCAACTGGTAGTATCTGTATGAGTCATCAATATCTGTATCCCAGGAACTGGGTCCCTAAGCCCTACACCGTGTGCACTGTGCAGAGTATGGGATGCAAAAGACGCTCAAAACGCCTACTTAGATTCTTAACACAATGACAGCATTTATTTTTATCCACCCTTTAGATACTCCTGCAGAGAATCTGGAGGCCTTGACTCCATCAAAGAATGAACGGTCGAAGTATCAGCCTGCTTACGGAAAACGCACCCGTTTGGACGATGCAGAACCATCAACTTCAAAGCCAAAGCTCAAGAGAAGCTTTAGAACCAGCCCTGAACTTCCTGGGTGAGCATTTCAACCAATGGTTGATTGGGTAATGGATTAGGATGTTTATGGTCTTTTTGTAATAGGTTTTTCCTAAGGACGTTTTAGCCATTTTTTAATGCTATCTTAAAACAATTTAAAGGAATTTAATTGAATTGAGCAATTGAAGAAAGCAAACAATTAAATTGAAACATTTTTAGGCTGTTTGTTCTATCGTTTTTAAAGGTGTCGCTACTAGGTTAATTGGGATATCGAAGAATCCACCCCAAAGATCAGCTGAATATAATTCTACGTATCAGCTGACGTGCGTCCTGGCCGTCAGGTCGGACGCAGTGGGTCAGGGCCGGCCCGGCACCAGCGGCAGGCGGAGGAAGAAGGGAGCAGATCCGGACAGTGAGGAGGAGCGCTGGCTCGACGCCCTCGAGGAGGGCAAACTAGAACAGGTCAGGGGCAGCGTCACACACTGATGACGTCATGTATATCAGGTACGCAGCTTGAGCTAATTTAGAATACTGAAAACAATATATTTCTCCATTCAACATTCAAACCTTGTTTAGTGTGACGTTTGGTGCTATTGTACAAGCATGCTCACATTCAAGACTGCATCTGGTAACACCCATCTGGTAACACCCATCTGGTAACACCCATCTGGTAACACCCATCTGGTAACACCCATCTGGTAACATGTACATTGTACATAGCTCACGTCTCGAGGTTTCTTTTGGAACACGTGATTGGGAAAAGTGAAAAGTGTGCAAATTGTGCCTCAGAAATTTGAATTTGAACTCATTACATTTGAACTCAGTACACTCCAGTGTTCTGAAAAAAAGTGTTTTTGGGTGGAAAATGACACCTAGGTGCATTATTTTTCACCTCACTGGAAATGGCAAAAGTCGCGTTTTAGCCTCGCGAAAATTCAATAAGTGGCTTATGCCTATGCAGCTAGACTATTATCATCTCGGAACTAAAAGATTAATTCAAATTCATTTAAATTCCTGGCTTTTCAGCGAAAATGTAGTTACCAGTAACACAAAGTACGCAATATTGCGGGAAATGTTCGCAGTATTCTGGTATCTGGCTCATGAAATAATGTTTTTAGGCCTGATGGTATACGTGTCATAATTTAGTAACCTCGTAAAAAGTGAGGCGAAAACGAGGTCGATTGACACCCTGTTGGATCTTAATTTCAACGACGGAAATTAATAAACGGCAAAGGAAACTAATTATGTCATTAAATAAAGCAATCATTTGCGTACATTTTCGGAAAGTGTCGTGCATTTTCATCCATTCGTTTGAATGGCATGCCAAATTATGTTAACACTTGTATTTTTTTTCACCATTTTCGCGCTGCCTTTTTCAGACTGTGTTTGCTATTTTTTTCCATTTTTCCCAAACTCAAAGACAAGTAATACAGCCTTTGATATCTAAAATAATACAAAATCATCTACTGGTTATGGAAGAATACTTTTCTTCTGTGAAAATTAGTAAACTTCTGAAAAAGACATTAAAGTTTACTGCTACTTTTGACATGCTTTGATGACCAAAAGGACGAGTGTCCATTGGACACCCTGCAAATATCTGAGCACTAATGAAAAAATACAACATGTTACAAAATCTATTAGTTGTTTTCGACTGAATTGATGAATTGTCTTATCAAAAACCTAGTTTTGTATCATTCCATGGTATTTCAGTGCCAAAATTGTCGAATAAGTGCCAACCTTTTCGGCCAAAGCACCTCGCAATCCACCTCGCGATTTTGTTCGACCTAGAAATTAGCATCGCTTTGCTTTCCTTGTCCTGAATTGACGTATCTGACGCATCGTTTACAAATACTGGCGCAGCTTATATGTTTGAGTCTTCATGGGAGGAGACAGAACCTAGGATATGTTTTTAGTCTCTATGGCCTTGTTTTTTTTTACGAAGCACAGTGTTGGAGTTGAAAAGTCCTGTAAGAATGTATGCATTCCTACAAATATTTATTTTAGGAAGCTTTCAGCTGTTTTGCATACCTTGCCCTTTTGTAGTACTTCAAAAGAAATACATGTTAACAAAAGATTGCTTGAAGTCAAAGAAGATTCATTCAATGAGTGAGCTCATCATCAGTTTGTCCATTTCCAAATCATTTTTATCATGGTTTCTCAAATTGTTTTCAACCTAGCCACCCCCACCTAGCTTGGACAGAACCTGGGATTTCTTAGGAAGCACAGTGTTGGACAGCCCTGTAAAAATCAATGTGTTTCTTACAAATATTTGTTAATAGCTTTCAGTTGTTCTTCATGCGTTAATTTTTTTTTTAATCTGAAAAGAATATGTTGAACAAAAGGCTGTTTAGAGTCAGATAAGAATTTAATGAGTGAGCACATAGCCAGTGTGTGTCCAAATATATTTATTGTGGTAGAGGTAGGCCATAGGGTAAAGTGTAAACTGCTGTAACCCCGGACACATATTAACATCAGACTTTTCATGCTATCAAATCAGAATGTAAACAATACTGAGGCACTGAAGCACAGTGAGTCAGTATCGTCTGCATTCTGATTTCTGATAGCATGTAAAATCCAAGGTTAGGACATATATCTTACCTTACCTTATTGTCATCAGGATATATGGCCTGTCGGAGTCAGGACCCGTTCTCGCCGAGCTCAATGGTTGAAGCCTATCTCAATCTGAGTCTGGAAGGAAGTACCAGATGGCCTCCCAGTGTTGATCAAGTCTGTTTTTGAAGACGTTGAGACATGTCCGAAGATTGACAGACCCTATCTCAATATAATTTCAAAATATTTGATATTAATTAATTAATAGTATTTGTAACAATTTAAAGAATTACCTTCAGACAAGAAAATAAAGGTAATATTTCAATTGTATGTTCTTTCGACTTTCCGTTACAGTGCTAAACATGTCTTTTTGTTTCATCTGTATGGTGCTTTAAGAATGGTCAACTGGTTACATTTTGAAATGCTTATACTGTTGTCATTGTTCAAAATATTCATATCAATGTTATGACAATTGGATTGTTGTAATTTAGTTTTGCAACCACAAATTTGAAGTTATATAATTTATGTTATATTACAATTTACAAGCAATAAATAATGTTTCAGAGATTTTCATATTGGAAGTGAAATCTGTGGTAGAATTTTGGAGGGATTGTTATTGAAGCAGAAGGGTCCAATTCATTTTGATTGAATAATACCCTGCACTGCATTGTAATGCACTGCATGTTATGAGTACTGATCATAGGTTAGATACAATGACCCTGGAAATTGTATTGATGTTGAGATGGATACATTTATTGATTAATAACTATTATAAATCAAGAGGAAATACATTTGTGATCAATGATGAGGCAATGTGAGGACATTATGAAACAGATATTGTTCATGGTTGGGTGGAGTGTGCAAATTGACTGTCCTCCAAAATATAATTATTTAGTAGTGTCATCTCATTCATTTGAAGAAAATCATAGGATATTCTTTAATATGGGTAGGGCAATGTAGTATTGTATGCATTAGATCTTCAACACTTGTGGAAATTATATATGAAGTATAGATTATAGTTCATATTTATATTGGAAATTTCTTTTGTTGATTACAAAAAAAATACCAAAAATAAAATGACTCATACAAATCCATTCGACCTCGTTTTCACCTCATGAACAAAGCTGAAACTACCTCGGAGACACCCTGCCGAATATCGATTTCAGAACACTGTTACACTCCTTTACATTCGAACTAATTTCGTATGAAACACTTCACAGAAACTCTATCGGTAGCTTTTGAAATCGTTGTTCCTAAGAAATCCTGAAATCGTTGCCATAAGAGTTTCGCTGAACACTTTTGTGTTTTTTTTTTTACGACGTGAAATAAACCCTGTACTCAGTGCTGCTTGAAGTGAGATGCATTTGGTCTGATATGTCTTCTAAGTCATGTTCCGCCCTGTAGCATACATAGGTCTCGCACATCACCGACAGAGAAAACTGTTTACTGTATTATAAGCTTCATTGTGTGTCACCCCGCCTTTATAGGCGTAGAGGTGCGGAGCCACGGATGCTCCCCGCCTGCACGTCGCCTCCAAAGGCGCCTCTATAGGCGTCTTTGGAGGCGGGGATGCTCCCCGCCGTTATAGGGACTCTATATACATCAGCAGATGAAGCGCCTCTAGCCCTAATTATCATCATCATCAGTATGACTCCTGCCTCAGGTGGACGATGAGCTGAAGAAGATGCGGAACCCGCTGCTGATGACGGCCCGTCAGAGGGCGCTGCTCGACAAACGGTCCGGCGACGACAGCATGGAGAGCTTCCCCGCCGAGCCGCTGCTGGCGCTGCCGTCAGGTCAAACGCGCGCATAGAGCACGCTAGTAGAGCTCTGTTTGGCGCTAGACATGGAGAAGGGACGAAAACTTGCTCGCGCCAGTTCCAAAACTCTGGATAATTTTCACTTTGAAAGACTGAGATTTTCCAGTCATGCTGATGTGGCCAGGGAGAGGGAAGTTTGGGTTTTTACGTTGGGCTTTGTTTCAATGACTCGAACAATGCCTGATATAGTATTGTTTGTGTTTCGCGCAGGTTACCGCGAGAAGTCGGAGATGACTGCAGAAATGGCGGAGAGACACAAGAAGAAGACAGAACGGCGGCGTGAGCAGGCCAAGAAACACCGCGAGGAAGAAAAGGTACCACTTCGTCTAACTATATCATAACGCTGTCTTTTCATGCATTGTTTGAATACCAGTAAGACGCCGAAGTTGGCGATGAACGAGCGAGCGCGAATGAAATGTATGGTATATTTCAACTCCATCGGGCAAGTAGTTTCTGAGATACAAAAGGGGTACGCGCGTGCGCACGTGCGCACGTGCAGAAGCATCCCACCCCTGACTTGTGGGAAAGTGGCGGCTGAGAGGTCCTTAACCACGCACAAAATTTGAACACAATCGGCTCAGTCGTTCCTGATATATATATATATATATATATATATATATATATATATATATATATATATATATATATATATATATATATATATATATATATATATATATATATATATATATATATATATATATATATATATATATATATATATATATATATATATATATATATATATATATTTATTTATATAGATATAGATATAGATATAGATATAGATAGATATATATATATATATATATATATATATATATATATATATATATATATATATATATATATATATATATATATATATATATATATATATATATATATATATATATATATATATATATATATATATATATATATATATATATATATATATATATATATATATATATATATATATATATATATATATATATATATATATATATATATATATATATATATATATATATATATATATATATATATATATATATATATATATATATATATATATATATATATATATATATATATATATATATATATATATATATATATATATATATATATATATATATATATATATATATATATATATATATATACATATATATATATATATATATATATATATATATATATATATATATATATATATATATATATATATATATAATAGGGATGTGCACGTGCGCACGTACAGAGGCACCCCACCCCTGACTTGTGGGAAAGTGTTGGTTGAGAGGTCCCTAACTACACACCAAATTTGAACACAATCGGCTCAGCCATTCCTGCGATATAGAATAGGGGTGCGCACGTGCGCACTTGCAGAGGCACCCCATCCATGACTTGTGGGAAAGCGGCGGCTGAGGGGTCCCTATCCACATAACAAATTTGAACACAATCGGCTCAGCCGTTCCTGAGATATAGAATAGGGGTGTGCACGTGCGCACGTGCAGAAGCACCCCGCCAATAACTTGTGGGAAAGTGGTGGCTGAGGGGTCCCTAACCATACACAAAATTTGCACACAATCGGCTCAGTCGTTGCGGAGTTTTTGCGAGAAAACACTTTGCAACACCCCTCACGCGGCACGCGTCACGCGCAGTGGTAAGCACCCACATGAGTCGGCACTGGTCTCTAACAGGGTAGGTAGGATGGGGCTGCTCAGCAAAGAAGTCAGCTTGTCAATCGGACGTGTGGTGGCAAAGATATGAGCTTCTCAAAAGCGTCGCCACGGGTCGGGCCGGGCCGGGCCGCTCATAATCAGATGTTTCCCATATACCACGGAAAGACGAGCGAGCGCGAAGCGCTCGCTCGTAATCATTTATTGCACAGAACCTTATTGGACACTTTTACTCGAGGAAACCCTTTCTGTTATATCTTACCATTACACAAATATAAGTTTTCGTCTCTGAAAAGTGTTTTGTGGCCATTTTCGTGATGGTTAACTGGTTTAGCTTTACCAGCGGCTATCCGCTGATTCCTGAGTACTGACCCGACTGCTTGCTCTACTGCTGTACTGCTGTTGCTGTACTTCTGTACTGCTGTACTGCTGTACTGCTGTACTGCTGTACTGCTGTACTGCTGTACTGCTGTACTGCTGTACTGCTGTACTGCTGTACTGCTGTACTGCTGTACTGCTGTACTGCTGTACTGCTGTACTGCTGTACTGCTGTACTGCTGTACTGCTGTACTGCTGTACTGCTGTACTGCTGTACTGCTGTACTGCTGTACTGCTGTACTGCTGTACTGCTGTACTGCTGTACTGCTGTACTGCTGTACTGCTGTACTGCTGTACTGCTGTACTGCTGTACTGCTGTACTGCTGTACTGCTGTACTGCTGTACTGCTGTACTGCTGTACTGCTGTACTGCTGTACTGCTGTACTGCTGTACTGCTGTACTGCTGTACTGCTGTACTGCTGTACTGCTGTACTGCTGTACTGCTGTACTGCTGTACTGCTGTACTGCTGTACTGCTGTACTGCTGTACTGCTGTACTGCTGTACTGCTGTACTGCTGTACTGCTGTACTGCTGTACTGCTGTACTGCTGTACTGCTGTACTGCTGTACTGCTGTACTGCTGTACTGCTGTACTGCTGTACTGCTGTACTGCTGTACTGCTGTACTGCTGTACTGCTGTACTGCTGTACTGCTGTACTGCTGTACTGCTGTACTGCTGTACTGCTGTACTGCTGTACTGCTGTACTGCTGTACTGCTGTACTGCTGTACTGCTGTACTGCTGTACTGCTGTACTGCTGTACTGCTGTACTGCTGTACTGCTGTACTGCTGTACTGCTGTACTGCTGTACTGCTGTACTGCTGTACTGCTGTACTGCTGTACTGCTGTACTGCTGTACTGCTGTACTGCTGTACTGCTGTACTGCTGTACTGCTGTACTGCTGTACTGCTGTACTGCTGTACTGCTGAACTGGTGAACTGGTGAACTGGTGAACTGGTGAACTGGTGAACTGGTGTACTGCTGTACTGCTGTACTGCTGAACTGGTGTACTGGTGTACTCTGTACTGCTGTACTGCTGTACCCCCTGCAGAAGAAGACGGTGAGTCGTCTGCTGTACAAGTCCGACGCCAGGACCGGCCGGGGCGCCGCCAAGTCGAAGGCTGCCGCCGCCGCGCCGCCGTGCATCACGTACCGTCAGACCATGGCGGGCTCCGAACTGCGCCTGCCGCCCGGAGTACCGCCTCCGTTCAACGCCCAGCCGCCCAGGTCAGGTCACAGGTCAGGTCACAGCCGCCCAGGTCAGGTCACAGCCGCCCAGGTCAGGTCACAGCCGCCCAGGTCAGGTCACAGCCGCCCAGGTCAGGTCACAGCCGCCCAGGTCAGGTCACAGGTCAGGTCACATCCGCCCAGGTCAGGCCACAGGTCCAGTCACAGCCGCCCAGATCAGGTCACATATCAGGCCACAGCCGCCCAGGTCAGGTCACAGCCGCCCAGTGTCAGGTCACAGGTCAGGTCACATCCGCCCAGGTCAGGCCACAGGTCCAGTCACAGCCGCCCAGGTCAGGTCACAGATCAGGCCACAGCCGCCCAGATCAGGTCACAGATCAGGCCACAGCCGCCCAGATCAGGTCACAGATCAGGCCACAGCCGCCCAGGTCAGGTCACAGGTCAGGTCACATCCGCCCAAGTCAGGCCACAGGTCCAGTCACAGCCGCCCAGATCAGGTCACAGATCAGGCCACAGCCGCCCAGATCAGATTACAGCCGCCCAGGTCAGGTCACAGCCGCCCAGTGTCCGAAAAGTGGTTCCACGATCTAAGTTCGCGGAACAAATTTTTCGCCAGCTGCGGAACAAATTTGTTAATGCGTATACCAGTAATTGTTGCGTAAGTTTTGATACACGTTTCTACACAACCTATTTTCATACATGCCAATATGTGCATATATTATGATGTGGAAAGTTGATGAATCGTCAGTCGTATTTCCTGTACAGATATGGCCTTGGCGTCCGTCGGGGACCGAGACTCCCGGGTCGTATGTTAAAAGAGGCACCCTGTATCGTTGCGTATGCGTATATAGGAAACTGGGCTCAAATCTTTATTTATTTATTTATTTATTGCGAATCTTTGTGGGATCCAATCGACCAACTGGCTCTTACCACCACAGTGTCATACAGATTGAGTATAGCTGCTGAGGGCATTGTCATGATACAAAATAGCATGCACTCGAAAAAATTGTAAAAGACATAAAATTCAGTAAGATAAAAGTACAGATGAACAATACAACCATATGCAAAATAAAAGCAATATGAATGAGAATGGTTAAACTCGTAGATGGACGATATGGATGGTGGAGCACATTGATGACTATTGACTAACGCTCCGCAAACAGTAAAATACAGACGGTACCTGGTCACCCACAGCCTATGTCGGGGAGAGCAACAATTCCCTGACGCGTCTTTTAAATTCTCTCACATCTCCAGTTCGCCGCACATCAGCGGGGAGACCGTTCCACGCTCGAATCGGTCTGACCGGCGCGGACTTGCGTGTTGCTTCTAGCCTGCATCGCTGAGTGTGAAGGGCACCAGCCTCGGACGCACGGGTAGCTCGCTCGGTCACATCTGCTCGGTACCTCACCAAAGACCTGAGATTTTCCGGTGCATCCTCTCTGTTCACTAGTCGGTGGATTAGCAGGCAGTCTCTCTGCTGAATAATGCTTTCAAATGGTAGCCAACTGAGCTGGCGCCGTGATTCAGAAATGTGGTCAAATTTGCGCTTTTTCATCACGACGCGCGCGGCAAAGTTAATGACCTTCTCGACTCGCTGACGCAGCGAACTAGTGGGTGGAGCCCAGGCCGGCAAACAGTATGTCACATGAGGGAAGGCGAGCGCCTGTACCAATGTTATTAGGGTTGACTTTGGAAGAGTGAGGCTCAATTTTTTCAGTGTGATGAGGATTCCGAAGCAACGTTTTACTACTCTGGCTGTCTGCTTCTCCATGGTAAGATGCTGATCGAGCAAGACTCCTAAAATTTTGATATGGTCCGCTGGCATCAATGAGACGTCATCAAAGCTTACGCTGAAGTTCGATGCCTTTTTTATGGCAGACGGTGTTCCAAATAGAGACATCTCAGTTTTACTAGGGTTAGCTTTAAGCCCGTTCGTTTTGAACCAGTTGGAAAGACGGGCTAAATCGCCCTCCACCTTGTCTTTTAGCACCGTCAATCCTTCCTTAGAAGGAGGAGCGCTGTGGATGATGGCGGTGTCATCTGCGTAGGAGACAATTTTGCATTGGTCAGAAAGATGGCAATGGAGATCATTAGTGAACATGTTGAATAAGATTGGTCCGAGGATGCTGCCCTGAACGACTCCGAAATCTACCGGCTCTAGCGCGCTACCCCCCTTCACAGACTGTGTTCTACTCCTAAAATAGTCATCAAACCAATGGGACGACACACCGTACCACTCAAGCTTCGCCAGAAGGGTACCGCGGCCGACGCCGTCAAACGCCTTTGAAAGGTCACATGACGTGATGCATGTCACATGCCCCCTGTCTCGGTTGTCTGAGATGGCGCTGACCACGTCGACAACAGCGTCCTCTGTGGAGTGTCCCGGTCGATATGCGTACTGGGTGGGCGCATATCGACCGCAAATCTCAGTCTAAAGTACTGCCATCTTTTGCATAACGTGTGTTTAGTGTCCCAGGGTTATCCATGGCCCCGATGACGATGGTATCGGTGGCGGGGTTGTAACCTGAATACGCAAAAACCTTTTTGGGAGGTTTGAAAAGTTTTGGGTTGCATTTTTGGAAAAGTATCAGTTTTCCTTCCCTAAATCACCGCAGAAATTTCGGATGTTGTGAATTTGGAGGTTCCGCATTACGATTTGTTTTGACAATTTGTGTCGCATCACTGTCACGTTCCGGTCATTGTTCGGAAAGTCAAGTCTCGGTCTATTGTTTATGCTCGTCAGCCATTTGCACCCGCAGGCTAAAAAACAAATCATTCTTTAGAGTCAAAGTTTTCACGGAACAAAACTTCCTAGTTCAGAAAAATGGAGAAACGGGTCACTTTTCTGACACTGCAGCCGCCCAGGTCAGCTCACAGCCGCCCAGATCAGGTCACAGCCGCCCAGGTCAGGTCACAAGTCAAGTCACAGCCGGCCAGGTCAGGTCACAGGTCAGGACACAGCTGCCCAGGTCAGGTCACAAGTCAGGTCACAGCCGCCCAGGTCAGATCACATCCGTCCAGGTCACATTCGCCCAGGTCAGGTCACAGGTCAGGTCACATGTCAGGTCACAGCCACCCAGGTCAGGTCACAAGTCAGGACACAGCCACCCAGGTCAGGTCACAAGTCAGGTCACAGCCGGCCAGGTCAGGTCACAGCCGGCCAGGTCAGGTCACAGGTCAGGACACAGCCGCCCAGGTCAGGTCACAAGTCGCCCAGGTCAGGTCACAGCCGCACAGGTCAGGTCACAGCCGCACAGGTCAGCTCACAGCCTCCGAGGTCAGGTCACAGGTCAGGTCACAGCCGGCCAGGTCAGGCCACAGGTCAGGTCACAGCCGCACAGGTCAGGTCACAGCCGGTCAGGTCACAGCCGCGCAGGTCAGGTCACATGTCCGGTTACAGCCGTCCAGGTCAGGTCTGTAGCTCACAGCCGCCCAGGTCAGGTCACAGGTCCGGTCACCCGCCCAGGTCAGATCAGCCGCCCAGGTCAGGTCACAGGTCAGGTCACAGCCGCCCAGGTCAGGTCACAGCCGCCCAGGTCAGGTCACAGCCGCCCAGGTCAGGTCACAGCCGCCCAGGTCAGGTCACAGCCGCCCAGGTCAGGTCACAGCCGCCCAGGTCAGGTCACAGCCGCCCAGGTCAGGTCACAGCCGCCCAGGTCAGGTCACAGCCGCCCAGGTCAGGTCACAAGTCAGGTCACAGGTCAGGTTACAGCCGCCCAGTTCAGGTCACAGCCGCCCAGTTCAGGTCACAGCCGCCCAGTTCAGGTCACAGCCGCCCAGTTCAGGTCACAGCCGCCCAGGTCAGGTCACATGTCAGGACACAACCGCCCAGGTCAGGTCACAAATCAGGTCACAGCCGCCCAGGTCAGGTCACAGGTCAGGTCACATGTCAGGTCACAGCCGCCCAGGTCAGGCCATAGGTCAGGTCACAGCCGCCCAGGTCAGGTCACATGTCCGGTCACCCGCCCAGGTCAGGTCACAAGTCAGGTCACAGGTCAAGTCACAGCCGCCCAGGTCAGGTCACAGGTCAGGTCACATTTCAGGTCACATGTCAGGTCACATGTCAGGTCACAAGTCGGTCACATGTCAGGTCACAGGTCAGGTCACATGTCAGGTCACAGGTTAGGTCACATATCAGGTCACAGATCAGGTCACAGGTCAGGTCACGGACGCCCAGGTTAGGTCACAAGTCAGGTCACATCCGCCCAGGTCAGGTCACAAGTCAGGTCACAGCCGCCAGCTGCCTGGAATGTTTGTGTTCATTGAGTGAAGATGCGTGTGTTCCGTTGTGTCGCCACCAGTGAGATATGTGTTCGAAGTGCTCCGATGCAATGCATTCGAGCATAACAGAGCGTCGCAGGTGCCTGCCATACAGGCTCGATTCGGCTACAATGGGGAGCCAGACCATGTCTTGTCATCATTTTGTCTTTGGTGTTTGGTTTGTTCCTAATATGACCTTGCCGCTATCCCGTTATGTCCCAATGCCCGCGTCTCTCGGCTGTTATTTAGCCCGCGTCTCTCGGCTGTTATTTACCGACCCTTTCTGCCACTATCCTACTTCTGCCCCTACTTTGCCATGTGTTGGTACTTGGTCATGTTCATAGCACTGTTATTATTATTGCTGGACCGTGTTCTGTGCCTGCTTCGCCCGGTCTGTTCCCGCCCGGTCTGTTCTGTTCCTGTCCCGCCCGGTCTGTTCTATTCCTGTCCAGCCCGGTCTGTTCTGTTCCTGTCCCGCCCGGTCTGTTCTGTTCCTGTCCCGCCCGGTCTGTTCTGTTCCTGTCCTGCCCGGTCTGTTCTGTTCATGTCCCGCCTCGCATCGTCTCCGTCCTATCTCTGTCCGACCCTGTCCTGTTTCTGTCCTGTCCTGTTTCTGCCCTGTCCTGTTTCTGTCCTGTTTCTGTCCTGTCCTGTTTCTGTCCTGTCCTGTTTCTGTCCTGTCCTGTTTCTGTCCTGTCCTGTTTCTGTCCTGTTTCTGTCCTGGCCTGTTTCTGTCCTGTCCTTTCTCTGTCCTGTCTTTTCTCGCCTCGTGTGCGTCTTCTGTCCTACCCGTGTTCGCATTATGCCATGTCCCTGTTCTGCGCCTGTTGCGCAGTCCCTCCCCGCCTCGTGTCCAGACCTTCTTCTGACCCTGTTTCGCCCCGCCCTGACCCTATTCTGACACCTGCCCTGAGCTCTGTGACTTCTGACCCGCTCTGACCTCCGTTCAGACCCTATTCTTACCACAACCCTGAGTTAGGACCGCTTCTCTGACCTCTGCTCTGACCTCTGCTCTGACCTCTGCTCTGACCTCTGCTCTGACCTCTGCTCTGACCTCTGCTCTGACCTCTGCTCTGACCTCTGCTCTGACCTCTGCTCTGACCTCTGCTCTGACCTCTGCTCTGACCTCTGCTCTGACCTCTGCTCTGACCTCTGCTCTGACCTCTGCTCTGACCTCTGCTCTGACCTCTGCTCTGACCTCTGCTCTGACCTCTGCTCTGACCTCTGCTCTGACCTCTGCTCTGACCTCTGCTCTGACCTCTGCTCTGACCTCTGCTCTGACCTCTGCTCTGACCTCTGCTCTGACCTCTGCTCTGACCTCTGCTCTGCCCTCTGCTCTGATCTCTGTTCTGACCTCTGTTCTGACCTCTGTTCTGACCTCTGTTCTGACCTCTGTTCTGACATCTGCTCTGACCTCTGATCTGACCGCTGCTCTGACCTCTGTTCTGACCTCTGTTCTGACCTGTTCTGACCTCTGTTCTGACCTCTGTTTTGACCTCTGTTCTGACCTCTGCTCTGACCGCTGCTCTGACCGCTGCTCTGACCTCTGCTCTGACCTTTGACCTCTAATCTGACCTCTGACCTCTGCTCTAACCTCTGACCTCTGATCTGACCTCTGACCTCTGCTCTGACCTATGCTCTGACCTATGCTCTGACCTCTGCTCTGACCTCTGACCTCTGCTCTGACCTCTGACCTCTGCTCTGACCTCTGACCTTTGCTCTGACCTCTGCTCTGAGCTCTGCTCTGAGCTCTGTTCTGACCTCTGTTCTGACCTAACAACAACAACAACAAACACATTTATTTGCAAAGCAAAAATAAACACAAAAACTTAATCACAGATCGGTGCAAAAGCGAGACCGCTTACACATGGCACCTCTCTGCAATGGTTGGCAGGAGGTAAACAAAAAGTCGACTGGCCGCCGCCGCTAACATGGCCTATTTAATGTTCTCCCATGCCGCGACCCCAGCAGGGACCCCGCGCGCCAAGACACCCGTCGTGCCTACGTTTTACTGAAACGTCCTGATCTAGTCAGGTAATTTTGGAAGCTCGTGGCCACCGCCAGTCCCTCGCCGCCGCCCAGACCGGTGCCGTGTGTAAGTATGTTGAGTTGTTCGCGTAAAGGAAGAAGAGAGAAGTCATAGCATAGTGCTTCTGAAATGTCATCAAGAAGATGCTGTCTAGTGTTTTGGTAGAGTGGAAAGTGCTTTCACTGTCCACTCTACCAAAACACTAGACATGAAGTGAGCTACGGTCTCACAAGGAAAACCACAGGGACAGGACGGGTCATTTATTTTCTGAATTTGAAATATGTGGGCGTTCAGGAAAGACATGCCCAAACGAAGAGTGGTGTGTAGAGTGTTGCCTAGTTTTTTTGCCGAGATAATAATATGAAGGTGCAGCATCGACTCCCAGCCTCTCCGTCAAAGCACGCTTGAATTTTGGCAGTGAATTCATAGTTCGGATAGAAGGAGGGAGCTGATTCCATGGTTGTCGCGGGAATGAAAGAGTGTTGAAATGAGGTTAGGCGATTTTGTGGTTGTGACTGAGTGCTGGCGTTGTGTAAGTTCATGCCTGTGTCGTGCTGACGTGTGTTGGGAATGTAACGTAGGTGGGATAGTGTGACTGTGTGTCTCGGAGCTTGAAACAAAGAGTAAGTTTGTGAATGCGTCTTCTTGTGTGAAGTGAGTCCCACCCCAGGTCATGTCTGAGTTTGTCGGTCGGAGTTCTGAAGTGTGCACCTGTAACCAGTCTTGCAGTCCGATTTTGAAGTCTTTGTAGTCTAAGTGAGTCAGTCACTGTGATGTGTCCGTCATACACTGTGTCACAATAATCGAAATAGGGCTGGATGTATGGGGTGTATATCTGAGCTAAAATATGCCTTGGGGTGTGCTGTGCTATGGGATAGATTGGACTGAGTGCTCTATTTATCTTTTTTGTTACATCCTTGATGTGGTCGTGAAAGTGTAAGTCTTTTGAAAAGGTTATTCCCAAGTGTTTGTGGCTGTCATGTATTGGGACGGGTGTATCTCCAAAAAGAAGATGTGGTGTGTTTGCCGTGGATCTGTGGGTAAATGTTTGTTGTATGGTTTTGTCTGTGTTGTATGTAATGGCCCACTCCTTTCCATAGTTGAGAATACTGTAAAGGTCTTTTGGTAATGATGTTTGTACGGCCTCCATGTTGTCGGGAGTATGAGTCGCGTATAGTAATGTGTCGTCAGCAAAGAAGAGTATGTCGTGTGTCGTCTTGCGTGAAAGTCCTTCGAGATACATAAGTGCAAGGAGAGGGCCTAACACGGATCCCTGGGGCATCCTGCGTTGATTGTTTTTGGCGTCGATGCGTTGATTGTTTTTGGCGTCGAAAACGTTTGTCACTTTGACTCGATGCGTTCTGTCGCGAAGATAAGATTTAAGCCAAAGGAGGAGGGAGCCAGTTATTCCAAAGTCGTGTTTACATTTTTGAAGGAGTCCTGCGTGCCAGATCTTGTCAAAATATTTTGATATGTCTAAATAAATAGCCGTAAAGTCTTGTCCTGAGTCAAGTGCCTGATGTAATGTGTGTGTGAGGTACATGAGTTGTATTTGTATGCTATGGTGAGGCCGGTATCCACTCTGCTTGTCAGTGAGAAGTTCGTTGGTGCTTAAGTGAGTATAAATGTGTTGGAATACTATTCTTTCAAATACTTTAGAAAGACATGGTAATAAACTGATAGGTCGATAATTTGTCGGGTCAGAGGGAGATCCTTTGTTTTTGAAGATTGGTTGAATGTTTGCCTGTTTCCATGAAGTCGGGTATGCTCCTGATTGTAAAGATTTGTTGAATAATTTGGTTAGCGGTTCGGCAATAATAATAGCTACACGTTTTATGATTTTGGAAGTCAAAAGGTCTGGTCCACAAGATTTGTTTGTGTCTAGCTTGTTGAGAACATTGAGTGTTTCCTGTGTTGTTATTGTGAATACATTGAGTGTTGGTGTTGGTTCTCCAGGTTGTGGTGATTGTGGGCTGTGGTTGTTGGGAGTGACTGATTGGGATTGAGCAGCAAAGTGATTGTTTAGTAGATTAGCCTTGTCGTAGTCGTCAGTCACTGTGTCTCCATCTGGCGTCTCTAGTGGGGGAATTGCTCGTGTTCTTGAACGTCCTGTGATGTTGCGAAGTATTTGATGGTATTTGTATGGATTCTGTTTGTGTTCTAACAGTTTGTGGATCTGTGATTGTAGGTGGCTTTGTCTATGTCGTCGGTTTATGTTGGTTACAATGTTCCGTTGGTCACGCCATCTACCCCAATCGTCGTCGCTGTTAGTTCTTTTGGCATGTCTGAATAGTCGATCTCGTTTGCGTATGCCGCGTTTTAGTTCGTTAGTCACCCAAGGTTTGTCTTTCTGTCTTGTGTGTAGAATCTTCGTCGGGATAGTCTCTTTGGCAGCTGTCATTATTGCAGATGTGAACTGTTCTGTGGCGTTGTCGATATCTGTGTTCACAATTGTTTCCCAGTCTGTATTCATGAGACGTCTTGTCAGTCCGTCGGCGTCTAACCTGTCAAAGTCCCAAATTATTTTACGTTGAGGGGGAATTTCCGAGGGCATGGTGGTTTGAAAGGAGGCGAAGATGGGAAAATGATCGAGATTAGAGAAGGATGACAAAGTTCCGGCGTCTACCACTGCACTAGTGTCGCTGGCGAATAAAAGGTCTCTTAGATTGGCTGAGTGGTCAGTTAGTCGGGTAGGCTCCGTAATAAGTTGGTGTAGGTCTAGCGTGTCGGCTGCCTCTTTTAATCGGATGTCGAATGGCGTCGTTCCACTGTGCTGATAAGTGCAGTTGTCTAGGTATATGTTCCCCGTGTTGAAGTCCCCAAGTAGTGCAATGACTGTTGGTGTGTGTATTTGTGCTTGTGTGACGCTTTCAGTGAGTCTGTCGATGAAGGTTTGCAGTCTGTCGGCGTTGAGATTTGGTGGTAAATAAATGGAGCCTATAATGAATGTTTGTGCGCTTGTTTTTATTGTTGCCCAAATCCACTCCTCTCCGTCCAGTTCTAATTGATGTAGTCGTCTAATTGGCAATGATGATCGCGCGTACAGTGCAGTCCCCCCTCCGTGTCGATTTCTGTGTCTGGTGAAAGGTGCGTGAAAACCATCTAGGTTGTACATGTCTGGGTGAATGCTGTCGTCTAGTTTTGTTTCGGTTAAAGCTAAAATGTCTACGTTGTTTATGTCAACACATTGACGTAATTCTTTTATTCTATAATGAGCTGTGGTGCTATTTATATTAACATGTGCAATTTTTAACTGATTTGGGTTGATTTGGGTTGATTTGGGTTGATTTGGGTTGATTTGGGTTGATTTGGGTTGGGTTGGTCCAGGGTTGGGTTCCACGCAACCCAAAAGTAGGAGTTTCCCGATGTCTTTATATGTGTTGACCTGTTTCCACTGTGAGTGTGTGATCCGTTCTGATAGACTGAGCGTGTAATGAGAGGTGAGGTGCGCGTGCGTGTAGTGAAAGTAGGTGGCGCTGTTCTGTGTTTTATATTTTGTTGTGATGGGTGGGTTCTGAGCGACGATGTGGCGAGTGGGTTTTGTTCTGCGCTGTTCAGGGTGACAATGGTGTGATGGGAGCAAAAGGCAAATAAAGGATTGTGGAAGATGCGTGATTCGTCTGAGGCCTGGGGCTCACGGTTTCCCTGCGGTGCAGGCTCCTATAATTGCTTTGGAGCTGGTGTGCGGAGTGGAAAACTCTGACTAAAATAAGTATAAAGAGTGGAAAATTAAACCAAAAAGCATATGTACCAGGCTTTATCACCCAATTACCTGCTCACCAAAATTAGTTATTACCTATGCCAATTTTTACCTGTCTTTTCGTCCACAGGCTGTCCCTACCATTACATCCATAAATCAGTATCAGGTTTCCAATTATCCAATACATTTTAAAATAAGGAGTGGGAAATTCACAGTAAAACTCGGGAAAAAGAGTGGAAAAATAGTATCCATAGGGTGTCATTTCCCACCCAAATTTTCCAATGCTAGGACACTGCTGCGGTGACTGTGTGTGTGCTGCGGTCCGGGAGGCGACGTCGGGAGCAGGGGCGGCCACAGCTGGGCGGGCGAGATGACGTCGGCAGTGCTGGGCATCAGGGCGCGCCGGGACCCCCGACAGGACCTCGGCAGGGTGGCCTGGAAGATCGTTTTGGACATTACTGTGAGCGGGGGCGGCAAGCGACAGCGACATACAAACATTCTTCAGCTTAATGCACGATGTTAAACAAACCGAATAAGCCAGAGCAACACATTATACATGACAATGGCGCAGGCTCTTAAGAAACAATAGGCAAAAACGAAACAAAACCGATTAGTTGGGCACCAGATGTAAACATGAGTCGGGTGTGGTGCAGTCTGCGGATCATTCCTCTGACCGCTGCTCTGACCTCTGACCTCTGCTCTGACCTCTGCTCTGACCTCTGCTCTGACCTCTGCTCTGACCTCTGCTCTGACCACTGCTCTGACCTCTGCTCTGACCTCTGCTCTGACCTCTGCTCTGACCTCTGCTCTGATCTCTGCTCTGACCTCTGCTCTGACCTCTGCTCTGATCTCTGCTCTGACCTCTGCTCTGACCTCTGCTCTGACCTCTGCTCTGACCTCTGCTCTGACCTCTGCTCTGATCTCTGCTCTGACCTCTGCTCTGACCTCTGCTCTGATCTCTGCTCTGACCTCTGCTCTGACCTCTGCTCTGACCTCTGCTCTGACCTCTGCTCTGACCTCTGCTCTGATCTCTGCTCTGACCTCTGCTCTGACCTCTGCTCTGATCTCTGCTCTGACCTCTGCTCTGACCTCTGCTCTGACCTCTGCTCTGACCTCTGCTCTGACCTCTGACCGCTGATCTGCCCTCTGCTCTGACCTCTGCCCTCTGCTCTGACCTCTGCTCTGACCTCTGCTCTGACCGCTGCTCTGACCTGACCTCTGCTCTGACCTCTGCTCTGACCGCTGCTCTGACCTCTGCTCTGACCTCTGCTCTGACCTCTGCTCTGACCTCTGCTCTGACCTCTGCTCTGACCTCTGCTCTGACCTCTGCTCCGACCTCTGCTCTGACCTCTGCTCTGACCTCTGCTCTGACCTCTGCTCTGACCTCTGCTCTGACCTCTGCTCTGACCTCTGCTCTGACCTCTGCTCTGACCTCTGCTCTGACCTCTGCTCTGACCTCTGCTCTGACCTCTGCTCTGACCTCTACTCTGACCTCTGCTCTGACCTCTGCTCTGACCTCTGCTCTGACCTCTGCTCTGACCTCTGCTCTGACCTCTGCTCTGACCTCTGCGCTGACCTCTGCTCTGACCTCTGCTCTGACCTCTGCTCTGACCTCTGCTCTGACCTCTGCTCTGACCTCTGCTCTGACCTCTGCTCTGACCTCTGCTCTGACCTCTGCTCTGACCTCTGCTCTGACCTCTGCTCTGACCTCTGCTCTGACCTCTGCTCTGACCTCTGCTCTCTCCCTTCTCGCCAGGGAGCCGCCGAAGCCGCGGCTGTGCGGAGTGGTCGGCTGCCACAACCCGCGCCGCTACAGCTGCTCAGTCACCGGCATCTCCCTCTGCAGCCTCGAGTGTTTCCGTGCAAAATCCGCCCGGCGCGCGCATGCGCAGACCGCGCAGACAGCCGGCGTCGCCTCCTGAGTCTTGAACCGGTCTCATCTGTCTGCAGTGTGTCGTTCGAGGCAGACATGCAGTGCGACATGCCGCTGCTATGGTATGTGAACATCGTCTGTGGACTGTCATCATCATGTATATTACAAATAATACAGCCGTGAAGTCATTATCATGTATAAACACAATACAGACTAAGCGACGAACGCCCATTGTCGGAAGAAGTGCAGAGGAGGTAGACTTACGAGTAAAGGCGGAGTGGCAGTGAGGAGTGGTTGCTGCTAGGCACCAGAGAGCTCTGGTTCGCGACTACACGGCAGCGAGAATCATCGCGCTATCGTCACTGTGTCTCTGTTACGCCCCCTCCCCCCCCTAGCTCCTCGCCTTCCTGATCTGCCACCAGCGGTTCTAGCGCGAGGGGCGTTCCCGGCGCGAGCGGCGTTCTTGGCGCGAGAGGCGTTTCTAGCGCGAGAGGCGTTCCCGGCGCGAGAGGCGCTCCCGGCGCGAGCGGCGTTCTTGACGCGGGAGCCGCTCTTTGCGCGGCTGCCACGGCGGGTGCGTGCCGTCGACGGGGCTCGGTGCCTCCTCCGCCGCTGACTCTCGTCGTAGTCATCGTAGTTGAAGTCTGGGTCTAGGCCGTAGTCGTCGTAGAAGTCGTCCGGCTGACCGCTGCCCAGGTCCAGATCTTCGTCGTCTCCGACAGAGACAGAGTCGGTCCGAGAGCCGCCGCTGGACAGGTCGGCCAGGACGCGCACCGTCTCTGGCGAGGGACGGGGTGACGGGGATGCGTCAGCGAGGCTGAGGCTGTCATCGAGGTGGCAACACTGACAACAAATGTCATGGTGAGCTATGTGAGCTATGTGAGCTATTCAGAATTCGACACATTGTTGACATCCGCCACATAATAGGATAGTGAACACGTGTATGTGTTAGAGCTCTAGAGTTCTTCTAACCTCAGACGGGCACACCAGTTCGATTTGTATCGCCTTTTCTCAGCAAAACATAACCACGCTAGGGAGCGTCATATAGCCTAGTAGCTGCGGCGCCCTTAAACCCAAATCATCATCATAACCACGCAAGAGATCGCCACTATGAACTGAAAGCCTTCGGTTCCGTACCTTGCAGCTGATCGAGCTGTGTCTGCAGCTTCTTCACCTGTTGGCGGAGGGCGGCCACTTCTGTCTTGGACCGCTCGGCGTCGGCGGCGCTGGTTGCGTCCACTAGAACATGCGGCATGTACGGGAGGTGCGTGGTCATTGGTGGTGGCAGTAGGGATAGAACGTGCTGTCAGTGAGGATTCGGATCGCTGGGCTTACAGAGCCGCGTGACCATGCAGGTCCGAGAACTAACTGCAAGTCGATGTTCCATGTTGTTACATAATGTCCGAGGTCGGTACCTCGGACAGTATAGAAGAAGCGCTGTAGTGAGTGGAGAAAGGACGTAAGCCAGTACTAGGCGAGCATCTATTATTACAGCTTCTGTCAAGATTACCGTAGAATTGGATAACTCTCAGATAAAATGCCCAGTAACCGGAAATAATGGAAAATAAGTGGACCATCTGAGCATTCTACACAACTTTTTGACTCTGGGATGTCCACAAATGGTTTGTATGAGTCATTTTCTCCATGGTGGTCGCTCTAATTCTAAGTAATTGCACTTTTGATTTTGGGCGTCCTCACCTGTGGCTGCTGTGGCGGACTGGCCGGGCGGACCCTGCGGACCGGACGGTCCCGGCTCCCCCGGAGCGCCTCGGTCTCCGGGCAGGCCGGGTAGGCCCTCCCTCCCCGGCTGGCCAGGGGGACTGACGGGGCCCGGTGCGCCTGCAGGGGGGGGGGGGGGGGGGGTGTAGATCGTGTCAGCTTATCGAGACGCCAGGGACGGTTGGCTGGGTAGCATCCTAGTTATCTTCAAAACGAGGTACGTGGTCAACCAATGCCTTCTCATGTACTCATACTGAACAAGCTTTCCTAAACTTGCAGAATCAACAAATGCCGGTATAGATGCCGCAAACCTGAAAGGTTAGTTAGTGCTGCCACCTGTGGGCTAACCGCTACGTGCTCACTGGCGCCACCTACCCGGATCTCCCTGCGGTCCCTGTGATCCGGCGGGACCGGCTGGTCCTGGTGTCCCTGGTACTGCTCCGCCCTGTGACACCGTCCCTGCGCCGGCAGGTCCTGTGGCCAGACACAGCTGCTCCAGTTGTGTTCTCACATACGGACAGGGTACAGACGCCTCACCATTTCAGGGGTCAGCCCAGCACCGCCCATTGGAAGTCACATGGCCATCAGGCCGTCAGGATTACCGTGCCCAAGCGATGCTAATCAACTATGGCTCTACCTTGTTCTTGCATCCAACGCAGTTTGCTCCAAAAAGTGGCATACACACGAGATAAACACGACACGTATCTATTTTATCGTGCATGTTTTAGATTGACCGATCGCAGGCTTTCGAGGATTGACATTCTACATCTTCCGGAGTCCACTTTGTGACGGTCCAACAACAGACGCTCGCCGATCTTTCGACATACCTGCCGGTCCCGCAGGTCCGGGCAAACCGGTCCTGCCGTCGCTGCCCCGTGGTCCGGACGATCCGGGCGGCCCCTGTGCTCCGGGCAGACCATCAAGACCATCGGTCCCGGGTTGTCCCGGGTCTCCGGGTGGTCCCGCCGGTCCCGGAGGACAGTTACAGGCCGCCCGCCGATTACCCTGGCGGTCATCCTCTTCTGCTGAGATATCACCTCGCGTAGGACCTCCGACAGGGATGTCCCCTCGCGTAGGACCTCCGCTGGTGCCGTTGCCGTCGCCGAACGCTGCTGATGCCGCTGCCGGTAGATGGCAGGTCAAGCGACCTACCTGACCACACTTGGTTGGGTCACCAGGCCAAATGTGTAGAATGTGTCTGTAGTACTGATCCTATCCTCAGCTACGACGAACGCCTTTCCGTGAACAAATATGACTGTCTTGACTTGTTACTGTATCTCCAAAACGTATATAGCACCACAATATTTTATTTGGTTTATTTGAGTTGTGGACGCAGCACATTTTTTATTAGATGCGCTAGATACATAGTTATGTGAAAAACTTTAATGTGTACGCCGTACGGATTTTAGCGCTCATCACCCTCCAAAGTGTTTTTACGTGTCGTTGGCTAATGGCCATTTTTAGATGAATAACGATTGTTCGCTGATGACGGTTTATCCACTGTTTACTGTTTGCTTTCCTAAACCAAATCGGTTCGTTAGCACCGTTTCACTCTCATGCATAAACACATAGATATACACACAGATCAACTATACAATACACGTTCTCTGGCGTCCCCTGCCGCCGAGCTGCATTGGTGGAGGTATCAGCGACCCTTTTCGAGATAAGTGTCAATAAATACTCTACTCCATTGGTGGAGGTATCAGCGACCCGGTTTTCGAGATAAGTGTCAATAAATACTCTTGGAAATACAGCGGAACGAGCCGGGACGTGTTTATGGCGCCGTCAATGGAATTTTATCGCCCATGGTTCCTGACTGAGTGAACGAGTGCGTCCCAAATCAGGGTAACGGCCCGCCTGGCACAATACAGCGTCGATCAGATGTGTTTTGTACTGACGTCGTCAACAGTTACTTTGTACGCCATGTGAGCGGTCACCGCAGAGAGCTTGATCCCACACAGACCAGGTGATGGTGGTGGCTGGTGGTGGGGGGGGGGGGGGGGGGGAGGTACGTACGTGGCTGGTAGTCCGATACAGGCATACCGGACGGCGACCGCAGTCCGACGAACGACTCCAGGGTCTTGAGACGGCTGAGCACGCCACTGAAGTCGTCACAAGTGAAACAGGCTGCCGAGGGGTTCAGGACAGAGACGGGTCAGAGTCAGTGACACGCTGTGCCGAGGGGTTCAGGACAGACGGGTCAGGGTCAGTGACACCCTGTGCCGAGGGGTTCAGGACAGAGACGGGACACGCTGTGTCGAGGGGTTCGGGACAGAGACGGGACACGCTGTGCCGAGGGGTTCAGGACAGACTGGTCAGGGTCAGTGACACGCTGTGCCGAGGGGTTCAGGACAGAGACGGGACACGCTGTGCCGAGGGGTTCAGGACAGAGACGGGTCAGGGTCAGTGATACGCTGTGCCGAGGGGTTCAGGACAGAGACGGGACACGCTGTGTCGAGGGGTTCAGGACAGAGACGGGTCAGGGTCAGTGACACGCTGTGCCGAGGGGTTCAGGACAGAGACGGGACACGCTGTGCCGAGGGGTTCAGGACAGAAACGGGACACGCTGTGTCGAGGGGTTCAGGACAGAGACGGGCCAGGGTCAGTGACACGCTGTGTCGAGGGGTTCAGGACAGAGACGGGACACGCTGTGCCGAGGGGTTCAGGACAGAGACGGGACACGCTGTGCCGAGGGATGGGACAGAGACGGGACACTCTGTGTCGAGGGGTGGGACAGAGACGGGACACGCTGTGCCGAGGGGTTCAGGACAGAGACGGGACACGCTGTGCCGAGGGGTTCAGGACAGAGACGGGTCAGGGTCAGTGACACGCTGTGTAGAGGGGTTCAGGACAGAGGCGGGTCAGGGTCAGTGACACGCTGTGTCGAGGGGTTCAGGACAGAGAGTGGACACGCTGTGCCGAGGGGTTCAGGACAGAGACAGGTCAGGGTCAGTGACACGCTGTGTAGAGGGGTGTTCAGGACAGAGACGGGACACGCTGTGCCGAGGGGTTCAGGACAGAGACGGGACACGCTGTGCCGAGGGGTTCAGGACAGAGACGGGTCAGGGTCAGTGACACACTGGTCGGCAGGTCAGACGGCTCGGTGGAGCGAGCACGGAAGACTTGCTAGGTTCTAATGAGTGCCGGGAATGACAACGTACGCCAGTGATGTATTGTAGAGACGATATAGTGGCATGGTTATAGAGGCAAACAAGTTGGTTAGAGATACAGAACATAGCAATGCACAGCAAATATAATTTGACGACGAAAAATATGACGTCGGAAATCGGTTAGCTCCTTTTATGACAAACTGCATACCTACTGCGGACTTCTTACAGTGAAATGCACACAGGGCCGGATTCTAAGAATTTTAGACAAACAAACACTATGAATGCAATGGAAAGTTGGCGATCGCAAAGCACAGTTACTTCGACGTTTCATGTTTGCTTAATAATATCGACTTTGATATGTTGTTCTGAGATAATGACTACTAAAAAGGCACGTCTGCCGG
This sequence comes from Chirona hameri, assembly GCA_036785665.1. Lineage (NCBI taxonomy): Eukaryota > Metazoa > Arthropoda > Thecostraca > Balanomorpha > Balanidae > Chirona > Chirona hameri. The sequence goes on along the minus strand of JAXIVJ010004721.1, from coordinate 50,388 downwards.
GACCCTTACCACCATGGCAGTGTGGGCCTTCGAAGCCGGGACAGCACTTGTACTGCACTTCATTAATCATTTTATATGAGGTAACATATCGCGGGCGACGCCGCTTTCTGAAACAGAAACGCGTAATGAAACGTACTAATAGCAATGCTTACATGGTCATACAAAGCGGACGGTAGGCAATCACGGAACGGACTGCAGCACGTTTAAACTGGTACTTTTATCGGTATGTTTAATCTCTTGGGATTTATATTGAAGTGACATTGTTTTTTCGCTAACTTTTCAATATGCCTAAAATGATACCAATTTTATGAATGCACTTCAGGATTGACATTTGGACGACATTATTTCCTACAGTGATCTTTCTCAGTGTTATATCGCTGTGACACTGTTAACGCATTTGATAGATGTATCATCTATAGCATGCAGCTTGTTTACAGAACACGGGACACGCTGCGTATGCCGGTACTTACACGGAGAACTGGCAATCATTCCAGTTTCCAGTGCGGTGACACTTTGAGTAGTCGGAGGCGCGGTACTCCTCAGTGCCGTTCTGGACGCGGCACGTCACCCGACGCTGCACCGTCACCGGACAGAAGTTCCTGCGGCGACAGAGGTCAAGGTCACTGGCAGGTCAGACCCATATATATGTATATGTATATGTATATGTATATGTATATGTATATGTTTATGTATATGTATATGTATATGTATATGTATATGTATATGGATATGTATATGTATATGTATATGTATATGTATATGTATATGTATATGTATATGTATATGTATATGTATATGTATATGTATATGTATATGTATATGTATATGTATATGTATATGTATATGTATATGTATATGTATATGTAAATGTAAATGTATATGTATATGTATATGTATATGTATATGTATATGTATATGTGTATGTGTATGTGTATGTGTATGTGTATGTATATGTATATGTATATGTATATGTATATGTATATGTATATGTATATGTATATGTATATGTATATATATATATATATATATATATATATATATATATATATATATATATATATATATATATATATATATATATAATCTGACGACAAGATCGTAAGGCACTCCCTACTCTTTCATTACATTACGCTGCAATATGATGTATTGCATGGCTCTGTTGACCATAGCACCTGCACGGAACATGACCTTGGACACAGTGACCAATCTGCATACTGATGCTGCTAGCTAGCCTTGATCACATGAAGTGCTGCAGTACCCCCGATGTATACCGCACGGCAGGAGGCTTTTCACATCCGAGGCGAGCCCTGGTTAGCTCCGGATTAACCCGTATTGTCCTGCATCTCCATCTCCACCCACTCATCATTGTGTCTAGGAAGTTGCTCCGATGCACTTATTTCTACGTAAAACTAGTCACCTGCACAAAGTTGTTTTTTATTTGGAATATAAGAGTACATGGAAGAGTTTAGAACGGAGCACCATTTTGGTTTCCATTCTATGCCGTTCCAATCCCTTGGTTCCATCACACTCCGTTCTGAATTCCGTTCCATTTAGGGACAGAGGCCTATGCAATACTGCTCCGTTTCGATTTACGTCGGATCTCTGTCTTCAAGTACAGCTCATCGCTTCCCCCTTCCTCTCTCCTCTCCCTCTCCACATTGTCGTAATTATGTAATTATGATTTGCTGAACGATGAACGTTCATATAACGATGTGTATTTTTGTGTACCGCATCCAATCTAGACCATACTCAGTTGGTTAGACTTCCATTTATCCTGACGTAACCCTTTTATCCCCTTATGCCATTTCCAAGAAATATCAGCGCTCGTTGGCTCACATGTGAATTCAACAAAGCTTGTTTTCTTTCACTGAGAGCACAACTCTGCACGAATCTCAAAACTGCTGACTGCTGTTGGATGCCTCCGGTCCATTTTCAAATACAAACTATCGATACACTGGGGAGTAACCAAATTCTTTGCTGCTTGTACCATGATTGCATCTTTCTACTTATACATATTATTTATTTATTTTAAGGGAGTGTGCCTACTCACATTTTTTGAGGTTATTGACTTTTTATTATTATTTGGGTTGTTGACACTGGTCTATAGAACATAATTTTCTGAATTGAACCATGACTTCATTTCTCCAGATTCACCCTAGTTGCTGAGATATTCCAAAGGTTCCAGGAACTTGCTGGGAGCAAAAAGGTATCGGGTAGACTCCAGAGAGCTTCCGCTACTAAAAGCACTGCAACTATCGATTACACTGCTAGCATATCGTTAGCGCCGGCCAATAGCAATTCGACAAAACAGCTCGTGCGCGCTGATAGCAGCAGTCGAACAGTACCGTCTGTCCCCCTGATCGCAACGCTTGACGGCCATTGTTCGACGAGGATATCAATTTAGAGCTACGAAAGTCGAAACTCGCACATAATAAAGTCTACAGTGCAAGAACATGCGGTGCAAAACTTGTCACTCTATCTTGCATGATGTGACCGTAATTGTATTGTCTTATGTGCGCCGTTTTACATAACACACGATAGTGACGATCATTTTGATAGATATCGAAACAAATAATAAGCAAAAAACAATATAAGTGAAAATTCAACAAAAAATTCCAGATGTGAATTTCATCGTATCAAACGTTTCATCGTGTCATCGTTTCATCGTATCAATCAAACCAATAGCTACTTACTATATTTAAAAAAAAATATGTTGACATTCCAAAACAGTAGGCAGAATCCCTTTAACGGGATCGCCAACAGATTGCATCCAATAAAAGGCGAGTCATCAATTTAAAACGCAAATACCCTGCACTAAAGCGTGATGAAGCACCGTAGGGAGTGAAGAGTCCCGAGCCTGACACAATACTGACGTTAAATCAGCCAGCTGGCCATCTCCCTGCAGTAAGTGACTCCAGCGGAGCCACCGGCGTTGATGGTGACCTAGCGGGGACCCGGGATCGGTATAGAAAAACCACACTGGAGTAACCCCCTGAAGATGGTGACTGCGACCACCTAGCGCGCCAGCCTGCACCGGCGCAGTGACTGGCTACCGGGTCATATACCATCCCCGAGTAGCCCGAGTCGTCCCGAGTCGTCCTGAGTCGCTCCGAGTCGCCCCGAGTCGTCTTGAGTCGCCCCGGGTCGTCTCGAGTCGCCCCGAGTCGCCCCGAGTCGTCCTGAGCCTTCTCGAGTCGTCCCGAGTCGTCCCGAGTCGTCCCGAGTCGTCTCGAGTCATCTCGAGTCGTCCCGAGTCGTCCCGAGTCGTCCCGAGCCGTCCCGAGTCGTCCCGAGTCGTCTTGAGCCTTCTCAAGTCTCCCCCAGTCAACCGAGTCATCCGAGTCGCTCCGAGTCGTCCCGAGTCGTCTTGAGTCGACCCGAGTCGCCCCGAGTCGCCCCGAGTCGTCTTGAGTCGCCCGAGTCGTCTCGAGTCGCCCCGAGTCGCCCCGAGTCGTCCTGATACTTCTCCAGTCGCCCCGAGTCGTCCCGAGTCATCCCGAGTCGTCTTGAGTGAGTCATTCCATGTCACTCAGTGACCAGTGTGGCTGAGTGCCACCATATGAGGCTGCGGCACCGCTCTCTGGTCGGCCGCTCCGCCGCTCCGCCGCTCCGCCGCTCCGATCCCAAGCGACTCAGTCCGGCCGTCGGACGGTGGCCTTATATGGGCGGCTGTGTCGCGGCGTTCCCATGCGCTGCCATTCCGGTTTGACATTTACTGCCGGTGAGATCCGGCGTCGGAGATGTCTGAACGGCATGTCCTTCAGCTGAGAGAGATAGCCGGCACGGCCAGATGGGCCCCAGACCGTGTCTGACGGGTCCTTCACACAGAGTGCGTGTCCTCATCTTGACAAACAGTCTTTGGAGCCCTCTAGGACAATGCCTTCATAAAAAGTATCTTCCCAAATATATCAGTAACTTCTTTCCAATGATATCAGTGATATCTTCCCACTAATGTTACTGATATCTTCCCTATTATATGATGTTTCCCAATGATATATGCTATCTTCCCAATGACATCTTCATCATGTTGTAAATGAAGGTCAGCGATGTTTCAAAGACGAAGCAGCACGATACCTCTTATTCGAGATCACTGCTTTCTTACATAAATATTTCGTTATTTTGTCGACCAGTAAAAACGACGAATGTTACTACACATTTAGTAGTACACTATGCAAACTGCCAGGAGCGTAGCTTCTCCAGAAAAGTTGGGGGGGGGGGGGCTAAGCTGGGACAAATCGTTTAAAGTACCATCAAAATCCACAAAAATACAGAGATTTCTCCCCAGATTTGGCCCACTTCCTCGTCCAAGTTGGGGGGCTGAAGCCAAGTAGGGGGGCTGAACCTCCCCCCCCCCCCCCCCCCCCCAATTGAATATGATCCTACACCCCTGTCAACTCTGCCGACCGTGAGTAACCGCGTAAGCTACTGCCACTCAGCGAGCCGGTTCGCGCCATATGTCATAGAGGAGGATAACATCTCCTTCGCCTCAAAAGTCTTATCATGTGTAGAAAGAACTTCAGAAGCTTTGGATTATCCCTCAGGTTAGGCTCTAACGATAGTGCCCACACAATCATTATTTGGCAGAAATAATGGCCGTTTTATATATAGGTACTAATGAGGATGCAACAAATTTCGGAGTACGTACTTTTGACTGATATCTCACCTCCTTGAAGCTTCCGGCGATGTGGCGATGTAACTGCAATTCAAAGGCCCTTATAACTAAATCCAAATCGCCGCAGGAATGTGTACCGGAAACACCTCCTCATCAACCGACCCACGCCAGCCCGCAGAGCTGTGCGGTCCCGCCCGTCTGTCTGAGCTGTGCGGTCCCGCCCGTCTGTCAGAGCTGTGCGGTCCCACCCGTCTGTCTGAGCTGTGTGGTCCCACCAGCCCGCAGAGCTGTGCGGTCCCGCCCGTCTGTCTGAGCTGTGCGGTCCCGCCCGTCTGTCTGAGCTGTGCGGTCCCGCCCGTCTGTCTGAGCTGTGCGGTCCCGGCCGTCTGTCTGAGCTGTGCGGTCCCGCCCGTCTGTCTGAGCCGTGCGGTCCCGGCCGTCTGTCTGAGCTGTGCGGTCCCGCCCGTCTGTCTGAGATGTGCGGTCCCGCCCGCCTGTCTGAGCTGTGCGGTCCCGCCCGTCTGTCTGAGCTGTGCGGTCCCGCCCGTCTGTCTGAGCCGTGCGGTCCCGCCCGTCTGTCTGAGCTGTGCGGTCCCGCCCGTCTGTCTGAGCTGTGCGGTCCCGGCCGTCTGTCTGAGCTGTGCGGTCCCGCCCGTCTGTCTGAGATGTGCGGTCCCGCCCGCCTGTCTGAGCTGTGCGGTCCCGCCCGTCTGTCTGAGCTGTGCGGTCCCGCCCGTCTGTCTGAGCTGTGCGGTCCCACCCGTCTGTCTGAGCTGTGCGGTCCCGCCCGTCTGTCTGAGCTGTGCGGTCCCGCCCGTCTGTCAGAGCTGTGCGGTCCCGCCCGTCTGTCTGAGCTGTGCGGTCCCGCCCGTCTGTCTGAGCTGTGCGGTCCTGCCCGTCTGTCTGAGATGTGCGGTCCCGCCCGCAGAGCTGTGCGGTCCCGCCCGTCTGTCTGAGCTGTGCGGTCCCGCCCGCAGAGCTGTGCGGTCCCGCCCGTCTGTCTGAGCTGTGCGGTCCCGCCCACAGAGCTGTGCGGTCCCACCCGTCTGTCTGAGCTGTGCGGTCCCGCCCGTCTGTCTGAGCTGTGCGGTCCCGCCCGTCTGTCTGAGCTGTGCGGTCCCGCCCGTCTGTCTGAGCTGTGCGGTCTCGCCCGTCTGTCTGAGCTGTGCGGTCCCGCCCGCAGAGCTGTGCGGTCCCGCCCGTCTGTCAGAGCTGTGCGGTCCCGCCCGTCTGTCTGAGATGTGCGGTACCGCCCGTCTGTCTGAGCTGTGCGGTCCCGCCCGCAGAGCTGTGCGGTCCCGCCCGTCTGTCTGAGCTGTGCGGTCCCGCCCGTCTGTCGAGCTGTGCGGTCCCTGTCCCTGTCCCGTCTGTCAGAGCTGTGTGGTCCCGCCCGTCTGTCTGAGCTGTGCGGTCCCGCCCGTCTGTCTGAGCTGTGCGGTCCCGCCCGTCTGTCTGAGCTGTGCGGTCCCGCCCGTCTGTCTGAGCTGTGCGGTCCCGCCCGTCTGTCTGAGCTGTGCGGTCCCGCCCGTCTGTCTGAGCTGTGCGGTCCCGCCCGTCTTTCTGAGTTGTGCGGTCCCGCCCGCAGAGCTGTGCGGTCCCGCCCGCAGAGCTGTGCGGTCCCGCCCGTCTGTCTGAGCTGTGCGGTCCCGCCCGTCTGTCTGAGCTGTGTGGTCCCGCCCGTCTGTCTGAGCTGTGCGGTCTCGCCCGTCTGTCTGAGTGTGCGGTCCCGCCCGCAGAGCTGTGCGGTCCCGCCCGTCTGTCAGAGCTGTGCGGTCCCGCCCGTCTGTCTGAGATGTGCGGTACCGCCCGTCTGTCTGAGCTGTGCGGTCCCGCCCGCAGAGCTGTGCGGTCCCGCCCGTCTGTCTGAGCTGTGCGGTCCCGCCCGTCTGTCTGAGCTGTGCGGTCCCGCCCGTCTGTCTGAGCTGTGCGGTCCTGGCCGTCTGTCTGAGCTGTGCGGTCCCGCCCGTCTGTCTGAGCTGTGCAGTCCCGCCCGTCTGTCTGAGCTGTGCGGTCCCGCCCGTCTGTCTGAGCTGTGCGGTCCCGCCCGTCTGTCAGACCTGTGCGGTCCCGCCCGTCTGTCTGAGCTGTGCGGTCCCGCCCGTCTGTCAGAGCTGTGCGGTCCCGCCCGTCTGTCTGAGATGTGCGGTCCCGCCCGCAGAGCTGTGCGGTCCCGCCCGTCTGTCTGAGCTGTGCGGTCCTGGCCGTCTGTCAGAGCTGTGCGGTCCCGGCCGTCTGCTGTACCAGCGTCCAGCTGAGCCGCCATCGCCCTGTTGGCTGCGGGGTGGAGGTGGTCGTGATGTTGCCAGTGAGTGCACTCCCAGCCGGCGCGGCGGCGGCAGTTGGGTATAGTCTTCTGGCAGCCACGCGGCACGGTTAGTGCGGGGTGGAGGTGGTCGTGATGTTGCCAGTGAGTGTCCTGCCGGCCGGCGGCTGCAGTTGGGTATAGTCCTCTGGCAGCCACGCGGCACAGTTAGTCAGCTGTGACCAAGCTGCAACCGTCTGCTGACGGCTCCGGTTACAGAGTCCGCAGTCCAGACGCTGAGGTTCAAGGTGCGGAATCCGTGGTTCAGAGTACAGACTACAGACCCTGTGGTTCAGGGCACAGACCCACGGTCCACAGTACAGATCCACGGTCCACATTACAGATCCACGGTCCACGGTACAGATCCACGGTACACAGTACAGATCCACGGTCCACAGTACAGACCCACGGTCCACAGTACAGACCCTACGGTCCACAGTACAGACCCCACCGGTCCACAGTACAGACCCACGGTCTACAGTACAGACTCACGGTCCACCGTACAGCCCCCACGGTCCACAGTACAGACTCCACGGTCCACAGTACAGACCAACGGTCCACAGTACAGACCCACGGTCCACAGTACAGACCCCACCGGTCCACAGTACAGACCCACGGTCTACAGTACAGACTCACGGTCCACAGTACAGACCCACAGTCCACAGTACATACCTATAGTCCACGGTACAAACCCCAGAGTCCACAGCACAGACCCACGGTACACAGTACAGACCCACAGTCCACAGAACAGACCCCACGGTACACCGTACAGACACCACGGTACACAGTACAGACCCACAGTCCACAGTACAAACCCTGTGGTCAACGTTACAGACCCCCGAAGTCCAGGGTAAATACTTCATTTACCGCAACCAGAGCTCGGACCCCGGTCCCTCGTTCTGCTGTACCGATTTCAGACCGTGATATACTAATTTCAGACAGTAATGTACTAATTTCATACCGTTTATGTACTAATTTCAGACAGTAATGTACTAACTTCAGACCGTGATGTACTAATTTCATACCGTGATGTACTAACTTCAGACCGTGATATAATAACTTCAGACCATGATGTACTAATTTCAGACCATGATGTACTAATTTCAGACCGCGATGTACTAATTTCAGACCGTGATGTACTAATTTCAGACCGTGATGTACTAATTTCAGACCGTAATGTACTAATTTTAGACCGTGATGTACTAATTTCAGACCGTGATGTACTAATTTCAGACCGTGATGTACTAACTTCAGACCGTGATGTACTAATTTTAGACCGTGATGTACTAATTTTATACCGTAATGTACTAATTTTAGACCGTGATGTACTAATTTTATACCGTAATGTACTAATTTCAGACCGTGATGTACTAATTTGAGACCGTGATGTACTAACTTCAGACCGTGATGTACTAATTTCAGACCGTGATGTACTAATTTGAGACCGTGATGTACTAATTTCAGACCGTGATATACTAACTTCAGACGGTGATGTACTAACTTCAGACCGTGATGTACTAATTTCAGACCGTGATGTACTAACTTCAGACTGTGATGTATTAATTTCAGACAGTAATGTACTAATTTTAGACCGTGATGTACTAATTTCAGACCGTGATGTACTAATTTCAGACCGTGATGTACTAATTTCAGACCATGATGTACTAATTTTAGACCGTGATGTACTAATTTCAGACCGTGATGTACTAATTTCAGACCGTGATGTACTAATTTCAGACCGTGATGTACTAATTTCATACCTTAATGTACTAATTTTAGACCGTGATGTACTAATTTCAGACCGTGATGTACTAACTTCAGACGGTGATGTACTAACCTCAGACCGTGATGTACTAATTTTAGACCGTGATGTACTAATTTCAGACCGTGATGTACTAATTTCAGACCGTGATGTACTAATTTCAGACCGTGATGTACTAATTGTAGACCGTGATGTACTAATTTCAGACCGTGATGTACTAATTTCAGACCGTGATGTACTAATTTCATACCTTAATGTACTAATTTCAGACCATGATGTACTAAGTTTAGACCGTGATGTACTAATTTTATACCGTGATGTACTAACTTCAGACGGTGATGTACTAACCTCAGACCGTGATGTACTAATTTTAGACCGTGATGTACTAATTTCAGACCATGATGGACTAATTTCAGACCGTGATGTACTAATTTCAGACCGTGATGTACTAATTGTAGACCGTGATGTACTAATTTCAGACCGTGATGTACTAATTTTATACCGTAATGTACTAATTTTAGATTGTGATGTACTAATTTCAGACCGTGATATACTAACTTCAGACGGTGATGTACTAACTTCAGACCATGATTTACTCATTTAGACCGTGATGTACTAATTTCAGACCATGATGTACTAATTTCAGTCCGTGATGTACTAACTTCAGACCGTGATGTGCTAACTTCAGACCGTGATGTACTAATTTCAGACCGTGATGTACTAATTTTAGACCGTGATGTACTAATTTCAGACCGTGATATACTAACTTCAGACGGTGATGCACTAACTTCAGACCATGATGTACTAATTTTATACCGTGATGTACTAATTTCAGACCGTGATGTACTAATTTCAGACCATGATGTACTAATTTCAGACCATGATGTACTAATTTTAGACCGTGATGTACTAATTTCAGACCATGATGTACTAATTTCAGACCGCGATATACTAACTTCAGATGGTGATGTACTAACTTCAGACCGTGATGTACTAATTTCAGACCATGATGTACTAATTTCAGACCGTGATGTACTAATTTCAGACCGTGATGTACTAATTTTATACCGTAATGTACTAATTTTAGACCGTGATGTACTAATTTCAGACCGTGATGTACTAATTTCAGACCATGATGTACTAATTTCAGACCGTGATGTACTAATTTTAGACCGTGATATACTAACTTCAGACCGTGATATACTAACTTCAGACGGTGATGTACTAACTTCAGACCGTGATGTACTAATTTTAGACCGTGATGTACTAATTTCAGACCGTGATGTACTAATTTTAGACCGTGATGTACTAATTTCAGACCGTGATGTACTAATTTCAGACCATGATGTACTAAGTTTAGACCGTGATGTACTAATTTCAGACCGTGATGTACTAACTTCAGACGGTGATGTACTAACTTCAGACTGTGATGTACTAATTTCGGACCGTGATGTACTAATTTCAGACCGTGATGTACTAATTTTAGACCGTGATGTACTAATTTCAGACCATGATGTACTAATTTCAGACCGTGATGTACTAATTTCAGACCGTGATATACTAACTTCAGATGGTGATGTACTAACTTCAGACCATGATGTACTAATTTCAGACCGCGATGTACTAATTTCAGACCGTGATGTACTAATTTCAGACCGTGATGTACTAATTTCAGACCGTGATGTACTAACTTCAGACCGTGATGTACTAATTTTAGACCGTGATGTACTAATTTTATACCGTTATGTACTAATTTTAGACCGTGATGTACTAATTTTATACCGTAATGTACTAATTTCAGACCGTGATGTACTAATTTGAGACCGTGATGTACTAACTTCAGACCGTGATGTACTAATTTCAGACCGTGATGTACTAATTTGAGACCGTGATGTACTAATTTCAGACCGTGATATACTAACTTCAGACGGTGATGTACTAACTTCAGACCGTGATGTACTAATTTCAGACCGTGATGTACTAACTTCAGACTGTGATGTATTAATTTCAGACAGTAATGTACTAATTTTAGACCGTGATGTACTAATTTCAGACCGTGATGTACTAATTTCAGACCGTGATGTACTAATTTCAGACCATGATGTACTAATTTTAGACCGTGATGTACTAATTTCAGACCGTGATGTACTAATTTCAGACCGTGATGTACTAATTTCAGACCGTGATGTACTAATTTCATACCTTAATGTACTAATTTTAGACCGTGATGTACTAATTTCAGACCGTGATGTACTAACTTCAGACGGTGATGTACTAACCTCAGACCGTGATGTACTAATTTTAGACCGTGATGTACTAATTTCAGACCGTGATGTACTAATTTCAGACCGTGATGTACTAATTTCAGACCGTGATGTACTAATTGTAGACCGTGATGTACTAATTTCAGACCGTGATGTACTAATTTCAGACCGTGATGTACTAATTTCATACCTTAATGTACTAATTTCAGACCATGATGTACTAAGTTTAGACCGTGATGTACTAATTTTATACCGTGATGTACTAACTTCAGACGGTGATGTACTAACCTCAGTCCGTGATGTACTAATTTTAGACCGTGATGTACTAATTTCAGACCATGATGTACTAATTTCAGACCGTGATGTACTAATTTCAGACCGTGATGTACTAATTGTAGACCGTGATGTACTAATTTCAGACCGTGATGTACTAATTTTATACCGTTATGTACTAATTTTAGACCGTGATGTACTAATTTCAGACCGTGATATACTAACTTCAGACGGTGATGTACTAACTTCAGACCATGATGTACTCATTTAGACCGTGATGTACTAATTTCAGACCATGATGTACTAATTTCAGTCCGTGATGTACTAACTTCAGACCGTGATGTGCTAACTTCAGACCGTGATGTACTAATTTCAGACCGTGATGTACTAATTTTAGACCGTGATGTACTAATTTCAGACCGTGATATACTAACTTCAGACGGTGATGCACTAACTTCAGACCATGATGTACTAATTTTATACCGTGATGTACTAATTTCAGACCGTGATGTACTAATTTTAGACCGTGCTGTACTAATTTCAGACCATGATGTACTAATTTCAGACCATGATGTACTAATTTTAGACCGTGATGTACTAATTTCAGACCGTGATGTACTAACTTCAGACGGTGATGTACTAACTTCAGACCGTGAGGTACTAATTTTAGACCGTGATGTACTAATTTCAGACCATGATGTACTAATTTCAGACCGTGATGTACTAATTTCAGACCGCGATATACTAACTTCAGATGGTGATGTACTAACTTCAGACCGTGATGTACTAATTTCAGACCATGATGTACTAATTTCAGACCGTGATGTACTAATTTCAGACCGTGATGTACTAATTTTATACCGTAATGTACTAATTTTAGACCGTGATGTACTAATTTCAGACCGTGATGTACTAATTTCAGACCATGATGTACTAATTTCAGACCGTGATGTACTAATTTTAGACCGTGATATACTAACTTCAGACCGTGATATACTAACTTCAGACGGTGATGTACTAACTTCAGACCGTGATGTACTAATTTTAGACCGTGATGTACTAATTTCAGACCGTGATGTACTAATTTTAGACCGTGATGTACTAATTTCAGACCGTGATGTACTAATTTCAGACCATGATGTACTAAGTTTAGACCGTGATGTACTAATTTCAGACCGTGATGTACTAACTTCAGACGGTGATGTACTAACTTCAGACTGTGATGTACTAATTTCGGACCGTGATGTACTAATTTCAGACCGTGATGTACTAATTTTAGACCGTGATGTACTAATTTCAGACCATGATGTACTAATTTCAGACCGTGATGTACTAATTTCAGACCGTGATATACTAACTTCAGATGGTGATGTACTAACTTCAGACCGTGATGTACTAATTTTAGACCGTGCTGTACTAATTTCAGACCATGATGTACTAATTTCAGACCGTGATGTACTAATTTCAGACCGTGATGTACTAATTTTATACCGTAATGTACTAATTTTAGACCGTGATGTACTAATTTTAGACCGTGATGTACTAATTTCAGACCATGATGTACTAATTTCAGACCGTGATGTACTAACTTCAGACCGTGATGTACTAATTTCAGACCGTGATGTACTAAGTTTAGACCGTGATGTACTAATTTCAGACCGTGATGTACTAACTTCAGACCGTGATGTACTAATTTCAGACCGTGATGTACTAACTTCAGACCGTGATGTACTAATTTCAGACCGTGATGTACTAATTTTAGACCGTGATGTACTAATTTCAGACCGTGATGTACTAATTTCAGACCATGATGTACTAAGTTTAGACCGTGATGTACTAATTTCAGACCGTGATGTACTAACTTCAGACGGTGATGTACTAATTTCGGACCGTGATGTACTAATTTCAGACCGTGATGTACTAATTTTAGACCGTGATGTACTAATTTCAGAGCGTGATGTACTAATTTTAGACCGTGATGTACTAATTTCAGACCGTGATGTACTAATTTCAGACCGTGATGTATTAACTTCAGACGGTGATGTACTAACTTCAGACCGTGATGTACTAATTTTAGACCGTGATGTACTAATTTCAGACCGTGCTATACTAACTTCAGACACTGTGGTGTCTTATGGCTGTTGTGTCTGGTTAATTTTAGACGGTGATATACTAACTTCAGACACTGTGGTGTCTTATGGCTGTTGTGTCTGGTTAGATCAGACGGTGATATACTAACTTCAGACACTGTGGTGTCTTATGGCTGTTGTGTCTGGTTAGATCAGACGGTGATATACTAACTTCAGACACTGTGGTGTCTTATTGCTGTTGTGTCTGGTTAGATCAGACGGTGATATACTAACTTCAGACACTGTGGTGTCTTATGGCTGTTGTGTCTGGTTAGATCAAACGGTGATATACTAACTTCAGACACTGTGGTGTCTTATGGCTGTGTCTGGTTAGATCAGACCGTGCTATACTAACTTCAGACACTGTGGTGTCTTATGGCTGTTGTGTCTGGTTAGATCAGACGGTGCTATACTAACTTCAGACACTGTGGTGTCTTATGGCTGTTGTGTCTGGTTAGATCAGACGGTGATATACTAACTTCAGACACTGTGGTGTCTTATGGCTGTTGTGTCTGGTTAATTTTAGACGGTGATATACTAACTTCAGACACTGTGGTGTCTTATGGCTGTTGTGTCTGGTTAGATCAGACGGTGATATACTAACTTCAGACACTGTGGTGTCTTATGGCTGTTGTGTCTGGTTAGATCAGACCGTGCTATACTAACTTCAGACACTGTGGTGTCTTATGGCTGTTGTGTCTGGTTAGATCAGACGGTGATATACTAACTTCAGACACTGTGGTGTCTTATGGCTGTTGTGTCTGGTTAATTTTAGACGGTGCTATACTAACTTCAGACACTGTGGTGTCTTATGGCTGTTGTGTCTGGTTAGATCAGACGGTGATATACTAACTTCAGACACTGTGGTGTCTTATGGCTGTTGTGTCTGGTTAGATCAGACGGTGATATACTAACTTCAGACACTGTGGTGTCTTATGGCTGTTGTGTCTGGTTAGATCAGACGGTGCTATACTAACTTCAGACACTGTGGTGTCTTATGGCTGTTGTGTCTGGTTAGATCAGACGGTGCTATACTAACTTCAGACACTGTGGTGTCTTATGGCTGTTGTGTCTGGTTAGATCAGACGGTGCTATACTAACTTCAGACACTGTGGTGTCTTATGGCTGTTGTGTCTGGTTAGATCAGACGGTGCTATACTAACTTCAGACACTGTGGTGTCTTATGGCTGTTGTGTCTGGTTAGATCAGACGGTGATATACTAACTTCAGACACTGTGGTGTCTTATGGCTGTTGTGTCTGGTTAGATCAGACGGTGATATACTAACTTCAGACACTGTGGTGTCTTATGGCTGTTGTGTCTGGTTACTTTTAGACGGTGCTATACTAACTTCAGACACTGTGGTGTCTTATGGCTGTTGTGTCTGGTTAGATCAGACGGTGATATACTAACTTCAGACACTGTGGTGTCTTATGGCTGTTGTGTCTGGTTAGATCAGACGGTGATATACTAACTTCAGACACTGTGGTGTCTTATGGCTGTTGTGTCTGGTTAGATCAGACGGTGCTATACTAACTTCAGACACTGTGGTGTCTTATGGCTGTTGTGTCTGGTTAAGTTTAGACGGTGCTATACTAACTTCAGACACTGTGGTGTCTTATGGCTGTTGTGTCTGGTTAGATCAGACGGTGATATACTAACTTCAGACACTGTGGTGTCTTATGGCTGTTGTGTCTGGTTAGATCAGACCGTGCTATACTAACTTCAGACACTGTGGTGTCTTATGGCTGTTGTGTCTGGTTAAGTTTAGACGGTGCTATACTAACTTCAGACACTGTGGTGTCTTATGGCTGTTGTGTCTGGTTAGATCAGACCGTGCTATACTAACTTCAGACACTGTGGTGTCTTATGGCTGTTGTGTCTGGTTAATTTTAGACGGTGCTATACTAACTTCAGACACTGTGGTGTCTTATGGCTGTTGTGTCTGGTTAATTTTAGACGGTGATATACTAACTTCAGACACTGTGGTGTCTTATGGCTGTTGTGTCTGGTTACTTTTAGACGGTGCTATACTAACTTCAGACACTGTGGTGTCTTATGGCTGTTGTGTCTGGTTAGATCAGACGGTGATATACTAACTTCAGACACTGTGGTGTCTTATGGCTGTTGTGTCTGGTTAGATCAGACGGTGCTATACTAACTTCAGACACTGTGGTGTCTTATGGCTGTTGTGTCTGGTTAGATCAGACGGTGCTATACTAACTTCAGACACTGTGGTGTCTTATGGCTGTTGTGTCTGGTTAGATCAGACGGTGCTATACTAACTTCAGACACTGTGGTGTCTTATGGCTGTTGTGTCTGGTTAGATCAGACGGTGATATACTAACTTCAGACACTGTGGTGTCTTATGGCTGTTGTGTCTGGTTAGATCAGACGGTGCTATACTAACTTCAGACACTGTGGTGTCTTATGGCTGTTGTGTCTGGTTAGATCAGACGGTGATATACTAACTTCAGACACTGTGGTGTCTTATGGCTGTTGTGTCTGGTTAGATCAGACGGTGATATACTAACTTCAGACACTGTGGTGTCTTATGGCTGTTGTGTCTGGTTAGATCAGACGGTGATATACTAACTTCAGACACTGTGGTGTCTTATGGCTGTTGTGTCTGGTTAGATCAGACGGTGATATACTAACTTCAGACACTGTGGTGTCTTATGGCTGTTGTGTCTGGTTAGATCAGACGGTGATATACTAACTTCAGACACTGTGGTGTCTTATGGCTGTTGTGTCTGGTTAAGTTTAGACGGTGCTATACTAACTTCAGACACTGTGGTGTCTTATGGCTGTTGTGTCTGGTTAGATCAGACCGTGCTATACTAACTTCAGACACTGTGGTGTCTTATGGCTGTTGTGTCTGGTTAATTTTAGACGGTGCTATACTAACTTCAGACACTGTGGTGTCTTATGGCTGTTGTGTCTGGTTAATTTTAGACGGTGATATACTAACTTCAGACACTGTGGTGTCTTATGGCTGTTGTGTCTGGTTAGATCAGACGGTGATATACTAACTTCAGACACTGTGGTGTCTTATGGCTGTTGTGTCTGGTTACTTTTAGACGGTGCTATACTAACTTCAGACACTGTGGTGTCTTATGGCTGTTGTGTCTGTTTAGATCAGACGGTGCTATACTAACTTCAGACACTGTGGTGTCTTATGGCTGTTGTGTCTGGTTAGATCAGACGGTGATATACTAACTTCAGACACTGTGGTGTCTTATGGCTGTTGTGTCTGGTTAGATCAGACGGTGATATACTAACTTCAGACACTGTGGTGTCTTATGGCTGTTGTGTCTGGTTAGATCAGACGGTGCTATACTAACTTCAGACACTGTGGTGTCTTATGGCTGTTGTGTCTGGTTAGATCAGACGGTGATATACTAACTTCAGACACTGTGGTGTCTTATGGCTGTTGTGTCTGGTTAGATCAGATAGGGGGATGAGCACAGCACACACCCCACGCACTGCAGTCGCGCTCGCATTCATCTTCCATTTTTAACAACCCAATAACGGCATCTTCAGCTTCGATATAGCCATTGCGTTTGTCATTTTGCTCCCCATACATACGTGAGAGTTACTAAGAAAATAGAGAAGGCTATGCAAACCTGCCTTATCTCGTCATTTCTTTAAATAGGCTGTTAATCGTATCTCCAGATTCACTGTACAAACTGCATGTATCATTTGCTCCCTAATACAGAAGGCTATCGATGCAGCAAGCGAAAAGTAAGTAAATTCATAACCTGTCAGACCAATTGACCTGCTGCAAGCTGACAGCTCCCCGAACAGTTACTGTCAACTGACGCAATGCGGGGGCGAACGACGCGGCAAACGGTCGCCTCCCAGCGGAGTCAGACACCCTAATCGCTGCCCTGACGTCACGCTGGAGACTGGTGGCGCCATCTGTGGAGTGTAGAGTGACCGCCATCACCAACTGCTGGCCTCATCTCAGTGTACAGGGCGGTACAGCAGGAAGCATAGTCAATCCTAAGTACATAAATAAGTCAACTGAAATGCCTCGATGGCGCCACGAGCCCACGGCGGAATTAAATATCGACTAAAACTCCACGGTGTCCCAGCCGAGAACAGGATGCAATGCACTTTGCGGTGTTACGGCGAGCGTGCATACGTTCTGGGCATTATAACGGCCGGACATTATTGTAAATCATGACCATTTGGACAGGTTACAATGAGATACGTGTCGAGCCTGAGCTACGACGCGTCTCGTTGCAAATACGATCCGAAAAAGGGCATTTCTGCGTCTGTTTAACACGCGCCCTGGAGGGGGGGGGGGGCGAAATCCGCCCACCCCTCCGGTTTTTCAAGGATAGCGCAAAAACGGCGGCGCGCGGCGCCACCGTTTTTTGTATACCTGTTTAGAAATGAACTTCCCGAATTATGTAAAATTCTTGGCCTCAGGTCATCTCAGGTCAGGTTACCAGACCAGGTCACGTGATGACCTCAACTCCAAAACGTTTGCAGTAGTACCACAGCCACAGTTTTACGCCGATCGGTTTCAATCTTGCAAGACTTCATAAGGTCATAGATACCAACAATTTGTTTATCTCGGATTTCTAATATCGGTGACCTAAGGTCAGGTCAATTTTGTGAACGCCAACACGGTTTTATCAATAACTATCGACATAATGCAGATAGAGGAGAGAAAATGGTACCAATTTGTTTGTCTCGTCGAGACACGTCTCCCAATATGCAACATGACTAACTTGGGTCACCACTTGACCTTGACCTGAGGTCAGATTTCTCAGTTGACCTAACCCGGTCACCATGAATATGATTCGAAGCGCCTTGACAAGACACACGCGATGACGTAAACATTATTGCTTTATCTTTATTAGGTAAAAGGTTATTTGGGGAAAACGGTTTTGAAAACAAAATCACCTTTTTGACATTCGATGACCTCTGGAGCCTAAACTATTGACCTGAGCTCAAATCTGAGGACATCTATGTCGATTGCATTTTTCAATGACTTTCGATTGCGTTTTTCCGTTTGCTGCTAACTATCATAGTTCCCGAGATATTTGGGGGTGTTCGAACCGAAGTCTTGAAAACTTGAAAATCTGACCCTTGATGACCTCTGGTGACCTCAATATTGACCTGAAAAAAAAACTTTCGAAAGAGCTTGTCTCGAGCTATCTAACGTCGTTTCCCGCTTGTCGCTACGTTGCGTGGTTTTCGAGATCATAGGGGGAGGGCGAAATCCGCCCCCCCCCCCCTCCAGGGCGTGTAATTATCAGAGGCCCTCCAGGGCGCGTGTTAAGTGTTGGAAGTAGTTTCGCGAGGCACTAAAACCCATCCGCCTTTAGTATCTGGGCGTTGAATGTGAGTACTATCCTGATGCGGCTTGAGCCTTGACGTTACTGATAACTGCATCGCCAGCCGCCAACACTACAAAGACAAGCCATATGCAATATACACTCGCGTCGTCGTCCTACGCATTGGAGAACACGGCGCCTGCCTGCCTGTCAGGCGCCGTGCCTGTCAGCCCCCGTGCCTGTCAGGCGCCGTGCCTGTCAGGCGCCGTGCCTGTCAGCCCCTGTGCCTGTCAGGCGCCGTGCCTGTCAGGCGCCGTGCCTGTCAGCCCCCGTGCCTGTCAGGCGCCGTGCCTGTCAGGCCCCGTGCCTGTCAGGCACCGTGCCTGTCAGCCCCCGTGCCTGTCAGGCGCCGTGCCTGTCAGGCGCCGTGTGCCGGCGTGCCGCTCACGACGTGTTCATAATGCGATACAAACGTGACTCTGAGATCACGCTGCAGTTGCGTCATATGACAGACATGACATGTGACATGGCAGTTGCGTCTGTTGAACATGACAGACGCCGCCGGTGGCACGTAATCAGGCGCGCTGTAAGGCTTGACACGTCCGCCTGCCGACTCCCGCTGTGTCATGCGTCATTCTCAGTGCCACCATGTCTGATAGAATCTATGCGACATCCTGCGGCGACGCAGCGGGTTACCTGGGTCACTCGGCTGGCGACGCGAATTCGCTCGCTTGTTGCTATACTGTGTAAGTCATTGTTTCTCAAGCTTAGCAGTGTTTCAACTTCTAAATATTGGTCTCAGATAACAAATATCTCTTAAAATGGGCACGTATTAGTAAATAGTGTGCATATTTTTTTAAAGAGTGCTGTGTTCTTCTATTTATTATAACATTTTGTCGTTTTGTTTTGGTAACTATGCCTCGTTAAAGTTTAAGGTTATTTATGTCGAAGCAATAACAATAACAAGTGCAAATATTTATGTATTTGCACTTGTACCGATAAATCACTATGAATTAATAGGTCAGTACTGCAAAATTTCACCTAAGCACTTCTTCTCTCATTAATCGCTTCAAGTGCCATATTTTAACGATTTTGAAATGTATGCTTCAAGAAACTCACCACTAAATGTCCCAAACGTCAGACATTTGCCCTAAATGTCCCAAACATCCGACGGATGTCTCAAATATCCCGTGGACATCACAGACCTGAGCCCTGAGTGTCCTGAGTGGACGCGGACCAGAGGCTAGCGACACTGCAGAAGGGGCTCGTTTCTGCGACGTCACGCTGTCTAGCCGTCTCGTGAGAGCCGAGAGGAGACTGGCGAGTGGAGAGTGCTGTGTGCCCAATGCTCAGTATGCGCGGGGGTCGGCTGCTCCACCGCTCACGACCGTGAACGCCACAATCTGAACACGTGACCTCGTCCGGTGGAGCGGGGATGGGGATCGGGAAGGGGAGCGGTCATTCTGTCTGGGGAGTGGCCCAGGGGGAGGGGGAGGGGGTCTGGGGTCAGTCGGCAACAAGCAGCAGGCGCGGGCTTATGCACGGCTTCAAACAGTCGAGTCGGATTCGCAGGTTATGTAATATCAGGTGTGCTGAAGATATTATTCTCGTGGATTTTCGCAGATACAGGTGAGATGCAAAGTCACTGCAGTTTAAAAGGTATTTTAACCATCGCACGGGGAAATATCACGAATTAATGTTCCATGCGAAGTTACATCGAGCGTAATAAATATGATACTCAGTCGATACAAAATATCCGCTGCTGGACGGATTTCACTAATTTTGGATGTGAAATCATCTCTGTATCTCGAATAGCGAGCTCAGAACTCCGTATGGCACTGATAACAACAGCCATCCTATCGTACTTTCAGGCTCACACTCCCATCGCGAGAGAACGATATCGGTATCAACAGGCATAAGTCGGAAGCAATGCCGGGCTTACTAGTGAAATGGGCGTCTTACCCGAGCAAAGCCTGGCGCTAAGCTTCTAAGCGCCCTTTGTTGCTAAGGTGTGATGAGAGTATGTGGAATAACACCATTGCAAGTGCCATGCGGCTTTATCAGCGCAATGCGAATCCGGGTGCATTAATTGTGTTTAACCTTACGAAGCTATAAGCGTTAGCGAGCGATGTTGCCTGAACTGCAATCGAGCATAGGGCTTGTCTAAAGCGATGCTATTCGCAAAACTGCCAGCCACGTGCTCGGTGAGTAACTTCCGGATGGCAATATCGTAGGCAGCCGACTTGCAGATGTCCATGTTGAAGGCAGCCCTTTTATCTCTTTCATATAAGTCGTCTTGCTGTAGACTTTACTAACGCCCGCTAAAACATGCTTGGGTCCTCATTCTTAGTTCTTACATACTTATACCCTTAGGTACATCATTACACTACGTTTAAGTGGAATATATGAGTATATATATATATATATATATATATATATATATATATATATATATATATATATATATATATATATATATGTATATATATATATATATAGATAGATAGATAGATAGATAGATAGATAGATAGATAGATAGATAGATAGATAGATAGATAGATAGATAGATAGATAGATAGATAGATAGATAGATATATAGATAGATAGATAGATAGATAGATAGATAGATAAATAGATAGATAGATAGATAGATAGATAGATAGATAGATAGATAGATAGATAGATAGATAGATAGATAGATAGATAGATAGATAGATAGATAGATATATTTATTTATTTAACATCATCGCCGACGGGGTGAACCATTTATGGGCGAAGTCACACAGATAAAACCACACGCATTCACATACTTAAAATATCACATTACATCCCTCACCCATAACCATCTATACCTATAATAATACAAAAGATCACCTAGAAGATCCTCTATAATACAAAAGCGATGGTTAAAAGCTGTTAAATGACACAAATGGATTTAAAATATAAGAATACAATACGAAATAAGAAATATGTGATGAAATAGTGAAGATAAAATAGCAAAAATGAAGACAAAAGTAAAAATGAAAACGAATATAAAATTAAATAGAAATAAAAAGTAACAATAGTTACACACAGCAATACCTATCACATTTCGACACCGGTGACAAATAAAACGTACATAGCGGGTATAGACTACCTACTTACAATGAAGCGACATATGACCTTACTTTGCCACGAAATGATGAGAGAGTGTCTGAGAACAGGTCCACCGTGGAACATTTATCTACGAGCCTATTAGCCAGTCTAGGCAGCCTCACAAAAATGCCTTCTCTCACAGTTGACACCCTGGCATATGGAATGCTGAACAGAGTTCGAGATTGTTGTCTTGTGGCGCGGCAGGGTACTTTGAGTGAGAATGACAGTAATATAAATGATGAACGGATTTTGCCAGTGAAAACGTTACGCAAAAACATGATATCGTATTGAGTTCTACGCGCAGATACAGACACTAAGCTAAAATGTTTCAGTAAGTCACAATACACAAGCGACAACTGAGAGCGCACCTGAGCGTTGAGCCACATTAAAAATTTATGCTCTATCCTTTCCAATCGAATGACATGAGATGAAGCGGCGCCTCCCCAAATCACGCTACAGTACTCCAAGTTGGAGCGAACGTGTGCGCAGTACGAAGCAATGACGGATCGGTCATTGAGATATCCTCTGGGGCTGGCTTTTTGGAATGATCGAATGAGTACACCGAGAGCTCTGTTTGCTTTTTTCACTGAACTATCTACATGTGGCCCGAATGTAAGTTTTGTATCAAGTATAACTCCGAGGTCCCGAATTTGGTCAACGTGCTCTAATTCAGTCCTATCAATGTGATAAGTTGTTTCTAATGGCTTTGTTCTCAATGCCATTCGGAAAGATTTACATCTAGATGAGTTTAACATTAACTTCCATACTTTTGACCACTCGTATAGCTTATTGAGGTCATTTCGAAGGGCTTGGGCGTCGGAGCTTCTGGAAATTTTCCTGTATAATTTTGCGTCATCCGCGAACAGCAGAATTCCAGAGGACATCCCAATAGGAAGATCGTTGACGTACATCGCAAACAGTAAAGCGGAGAATATACCTCCCTCGGGAGTACCCGAGGTTACCGGGCTCCATGCCGAGCACTGCCCGTTTACAACTACGCGTTGTTGCCTGTTTTCAAGATATGAAGTAAACCATATTCAAGATATGAAGTAAACCATAGCAATGCACAATCTGAAATGTTGTATGAATTTTTGAGTTTGTGGAGCAGAAGAGCATGATTAACGCTTTGAAAAGCTGACGAAAAATCGGTGTAAATGCAATCTGTTTGAATACGTTCCTCAATGGATTCCCAGGCAGTGCTCAGCATTGATGCTAGGTTGGTCACACAGGAGCGGCCGGGTATAAAACCATGTTGCGCCGGTGACATGACAGGATCCACGTGACACAACAGGGTAAAATATACAACTCTCTCCAGTACTTTTCCGAACAGAGGACGACACGGACAGAGGACGACACGGATCAACGACACGGACCTGTAACAGCTCGGGTCCTTGACGCTACCCTTCTTAAAAATCGGCACGACATTTGCACGCTTCCAAGGTTCCGGGAATATTCCCTGCCGGAGCGACATCGAACATATTTTGGTCAGTGGTACAGTGAGTACATCTCGGCATTCACGGATAATCCTCGCACTTATCCCGTCAGGACCACACGCTTTGTGTTCCGGTATGCTATCGAGTATCGCTCGGACAGTGTCGACAGTGTCGACAGTGTGTATAGATAGATAGATAGATAGATAGATAGATAGATAGATAGATAGATAGATAGATAGATAGATAGATAGATCGATAGATAGATAGATAGATAGATAGATAGATAGATAGATAGATAGATAGATAGATAGATAGATAGATAGATAGATAGATAGATAGATAGATAGATAGATAGATAGATAGATAGATAGATAGATAGATAGATATATAGATAAATAGATAGATATATAGATAGATAGATAGATAGATAGATAGATAGATAGATAGATAGATAGATAGATAGATAATAGATAGATAGATAGATAGATAGATAGATAGATAGATAGATAGATAGATAGATAGATAGATAGATAGATAGACATATATACATATATATACATATATATATATATATATATATATATATATATATATATATATATATACTATATATATATATATATATATATATATATATATATATATATATATATATATATATATATATATATATATATATATATATATATATATATATATATATATATATATATATATATATATATATATATATATATATATATATATATATATATATATATATAT
Source organism: Chirona hameri (assembly GCA_036785665.1). NCBI lineage: Eukaryota > Metazoa > Arthropoda > Thecostraca > Balanomorpha > Balanidae > Chirona > Chirona hameri. The sequence continues at coordinate 26,423 of JAXIVJ010004721.1, read as the reverse complement.
ATATATATATATATATATATATATATATATATATTATCCATGACAGATGGAGTAAGTGATGAGAATAACCCAAAAGCAGATGTATGGCAAAGCTTTCGGTATATTAATACCTTGATCACTGCACTGCGATGAAGAACGACAAAGACAACACACATTGCAGCAAAACCGTCACATTCTAAATTTATCTAATATAAAACACGTGCAATTGGCTACGACTGTCTTACAGCTAGATTCACTGCCGGTGTTGCCCAAGTTATACATCCTGATCGTGTGTTAAAAGTGTCTCTAGAAACGATATGCGCTGCCTCCAGAATTTTTCTAGTCTGCTTTTTAATGTTCTTTTCAAGTATCTTCGTTTCGCTCCACTTCGGTAAGTGATTACATTTTTCGATGTGAAGAACGATCGCATTCGATGTCCTATGATACTTTACATCACTTTTATGTTCCTTTAGGCGTTTCTCAACCCCTCTCCCTGTTTCACCCACATACGTTTTTGGACAGCCAGAACAAGGCACCTCATATACCACACTCATTTCAGAAGAACAATCACGCTTTGCTTTTCCATGAACCAAGTCACGTATTTTTCCACCGGCGTTCATCGACACTTTTAACCCTGCCGTTTCGAGCGTCCTGGCAATTATATGCGCTGGTTTCGAATAGGGAATTGAAATCCACCGAGTTGGCTTGGCCTCTTTCTTGTCAGTCGCCTGCCTTTTCCTGTTTCTTATTTGTTCCGCTTTATTTCGAAGATTTATTAGCAAGCCTTTCGGATACTTGAGTTTCGAAAATGCTTCGTAGATGTGCTCAATTTCATCGGCCAAATATTCTTCATCGCATATTCTGAGTGCTCTGAGGAAGAAGCCTATTATTATGCCGCTCTTCACACGATCACTGTGGGCTGAGTAAAAATGTACATAGTCTTCCTTATTTGTCGGCTTCCTGTATACTTTAAACTTCAATCTGGTTTCTGCTTTCACTATGTTCGTATCTAGTATCGTGCCGTTTCGTTCTGTTTCGATTGTAAATTGCACGTTTGCGTTTACTGCATTTAACATAGCCAACTTTTCATCCAAGTCGGTATCCTTTGGAATTACAACCAAAACATCGTCGACATACCGCATCCATATTGAGCCGCTGCCCATGATTTGTTGGAAATGCTCATCTTCTAAAACCTCCATATAAAGACAAGCCGCCACAGGGCTAAGAGGAGATCCCATGGCTAATCCACTGTGCTGTACGTACTCTTCGCCGTTAAAGGAGAAGCAACCAAACCTCATGCATAACGCCACTAGGTCCAGGTATTGAGATTTTGGTAGAGGTATACATGAATCATCTAGTGCATCAATGACTCTCTTTATTGCACTTAACGCTCCGTCCACAGAAACGTTGGTGAATAAGGATTTTACATCAAAACTCGCTAGCTTTTTGTTAGTGACGTCAACTTCCTTCAATCGTTCCATCATATCCATAGTATTATGAATGTGGGCATCGCTTATCGATCCCAGTGCTTTTGTAAGTGGTTTTGCTAAACACTTTGCTAAATTATGGGGAGCACTCCCGATGCCTGACGTAATTGGGCGCATAGGAATTCCTTGCTTGTGGACCTTTGGTAAGCCCCTCATTCGCGGCGCAGAGGGTGTCTCTTCTAGCAAATGATACATTCTCTTTCCACTTTCGGATTGTTTGATGATTTTCCTTGCTTTTTGGTTAAACAATTTACCCTGCTTTTCGGTATATCCAGATGGTTTCTTTTCATAAGTATCAGAGTCGCTGAGCAACTCATTCATCTTGCTGTCATACTGAGCCTTATCCATGACAATAACTCCGCCACCTTTATCCGCCTGATTCACCACCACGCTATTGTCGTTAGCCAAGTTCCTTAGCGCACGTACATATCTTCTGGGCAAACTTCCTGGCTCTTGGTCAGCTAATGCCTTGCAACATGTTAAAATGCCTTGTATGTAACCTTTATCGGCATCACTATCACTCCATCTATGGTTACGTTCAATATGTTCAGCGAACGAATATTTATCTTTTCCAGCGTCAAATTTTAGACCCAAAGAGAGCGCTTCCTTTTCATCTTCGGAGAGCGTTCGTGACAAGTTCGTTACAATATGTATGTTGCCAGCCTCCTTCCACTTACTGTTTCGACATATATCGGCGAGCTTACGGTTCAGCCGCTTTCGTTGTTCGTTGTTGAGCCGCTTCAGTTTTTCTTCGTGGTCGTTCGTGAGCTTAATTCCTTTTCGTTCATCATTCATAACGTATATGCTATCTTTCAGATCAACGCAAGCATCTTGTAAATACGATCTAGCAGAATCACTGAACGGTTTTACATTATTTTTAAGCACTGCAGGAGCTGATTTAGGGAGCACATGCTCGGCTAAGCAATCTCTCAAAAACTTTAGACGGTTTAGGCTGCTTGTGAGTTTCTTCCTGATGTTAAATTCTTGCATCTCCAGGTTTGAGTTATCATCATCACTGTATGACAAATGTGTTTTATCCATGACAGATGGAGTAAGTGATGAGAATAACCCAAAAGCAGATGTATGGCAAAGCTTTCGGTATATTAATACCTTGATCACTGCACTGCGATGAAGAACGACAAAGACAACACACATTGCAGCAAAACCGTCACATTCTAAATTTATCTAATATAAAACACGTGCAATTGGCTACGACTGTCTTACAGCTAGATTCACTGCCGGTGTTGCCCAAGTTATACATCCTGATCGTGTGTTAAAAGTGTCTCTAGAAACGATATGCGCTGCCTCCAGAATTTTTCTAGTCTGCTTTTTAATGTTCTTTTCAAGTATCTTCGTTTCGCTCCACTTCGGTAAGTGATTACATTTTTCGATGTGAAGAACGATCGCATTCGATGTCCTATGATACTTTACATCACTTTTATGTTCCTTTAGGCGTTTCTCAACCCCTCTCCCTGTTTCACCCACATACGTTTTTGGACAGCCAGAACAAGGCACCTCATATACCACACTCATTTCAGAAGAACAATCACGCTTTGCTTTTCCATGAACCAAGTCACGTATTTTTCCACCGGCGTTCATCGACACTTTTAACCCTGCCGTTTCGAGCGTCCTGGCAATTATATGCGCTGGTTTCGAATAGGGAATTGAAATCCACCGAGTTGGCTTGGCCTCTTTCTTGTCAGTCGCCTGCCTTTTCCTGTTTCTTATTTGTTCCGCTTTATTTCGAAGATTTATTAGCAAGCCTTTCGGATACTTGAGTTTCGAAAATGCTTCGTAGATGTGCTCAATTTCATCGGCCAAATATTCTTCATCGCATATTCTGAGTGCTCTGAGGAAGAAGCCTATTATTATGCCGCTCTTCACACGATCACTGTGGGCTGAGTAAAAATGTACATAGTCTTCCTTATTTGTCGGCTTCCTGTATACTTTAAACTTCAATCTGGTTTCTGCTTTCACTATGTTCGTATCTAGGAAAGGTATCGTGCCGTTTCGTTCTGTTTCGATTGTAAATTGCACGTTTGCGTTTACTGCATTTAACATAGCCAACTTTTCATCCAAGTCGGTATCCTTTGGAATTACAACCAAAACATCGTCGACATACCGCATCCATATTGAGCCGCTGCCCATGATTTGTTGGAAATGCTCATCTTCTAAAACCTCCATATAAAGACAAGCCGCCACAGGGCTAAGAGGAGATCCCATGGCTAATCCACTGTGCTGTACGTACTCTTCGCCGTTAAAGGAGAAGCAACCAAACCTCATGCATAACGCCACTAGGTCCAGGTATTGAGATTTTGGTAGAGGTATACATGAATCATCTAGTGCATCAATGACTCTCTTTATTGCACTTAACGCTCCGTCCACAGAAACGTTGGTGAATAAGGATTTTACATCAAAACTCGCTAGCTTTTTGTTAGTGACGTCAACTTCCTTCAATCGTTCCATCATATCCATAGTATTATGAATGTGGGCATCGCTTATCGATCCCAGTGCTTTTGTAAGTGGTTTTGCTAAACACTTTGCTAAATTATGGGGAGCACTCCCGATGCCTGACGTAATTGGGCGCATAGGAATTCCTTGCTTGTGGACCTTTGGTAAGCCCCTCATTCGCGGCGCAGAGGGTGTCTCTTCTAGCAAATGATACATTCTCTTTCCACTTTCGGATTGTTTGATGATTTTCCTTGCTTTTTGGTTAAACAATTTACCCTGCTTTTCGGTATATCCAGATGGTTTCTTTTCATAAGTATCAGAGTCGCTGAGCAACTCATTCATCTTGCTGTCATACTGAGCCTTATCCATGACAATAACTCCGCCACCTTTATCCGCCTGATTCACCACCACGCTATTGTCGTTAGCCAAGTTCCTTAGCGCACGTACATATCTTCTGGGCAAACTTCCTGGCTCTTGGTCAGCTAATGCCTTGCAACATGTTAAAATGCCTTGTATGTAACCTTTATCGGCATCACTATCACTCCATCTATGGTTACGTTCAATATGTTCAGCGAACGAATATTTATCTTTTCCAGCGTCAAATTTTAGACCCAAAGAGAGCGCTTCCTTTTCATCTTCGGAGAGCGTTCGTGACAAGTTCGTTACAATATGTATGTTGCCAGCCTCCTTCCACTTACTGTTTCGACATATATCGGCGAGCTTACGGTTCAGCCGCTTTCGTTGTTCGTTGTTGAGCCGCTTCAGTTTTTCTTCGTGGTCGTTCGTGAGCTTAATTCCTTTTCGTTCATCATTCATAACGTATATGCTATCTTTCAGATCAACGCAAGCATCTTGTAAATACGATCTAGCAGAATCACTGAACGGTTTTACATTATTTTTAAGCACTGCAGGAGCTGATTTAGGGAGCACATGCTCGGCTAAGCAATCTCTCAAAAACTTTAGACGGTTTAGGCTGCTTGTGAGTTTCTTCCTGATGTTAAATTCTTGCATCTCCAGGTTTGAGTTATCATCATCACTGTATGACAAATGTGTTTTATCCATGACAGATGGAGTAAGTGATGAGAATAACCCAAAAGCAGATGTATGGCAAAGCTTTCGGTATATTAATACCTTGATCACTGCACTGCGATGAAGAACGACAAAGACAACACACATTGCAGCAAAACCGTCACATTCTAAATTTATCTAATATAAAACACGTGCAATTGGCTACGACTGTCTTACAGCTAGATTCACTGCCGGTGTTGCCCAAGTTATACATCCTGATCGTGTGTTAAAAGTGTCTCTAGAAACGATATGCGCTGCCTCCAGAATTTTTCTAGTCTGCTTTTTAATGTTCTTTTCAAGTATCTTCGTTTCGCTCCACTTCGGTAAGTGATTACATTTTTCGATGTGAAGAACGATCGCATTCGATGTCCTATGATACTTTACATCACTTTTATGTTCCTTTAGGCGTTTCTCAACCCCTCTCCCTGTTTCACCCACATACTTAGGCTTCCACGCCAACTTAGGCTCACAAAATCAATATTTTCAAAGATATTGAAAAAACCGGAATATGTATCAGATAACAACATATGGGCAACTACCATACCAATTTTCAAAATTATATCATCTTTTTTTACTTTCATACAAAATAGCTATAGCTACGGAGTTCTTCATCGCAGTGCAGTGATCAAGGTATTAATATACCGAAAGCTTTGCCATACATCTGCTTTTGGGTTATTCTCATCACTTACTCCAATATATATATATATATATATATATATATATATATATATATATATATATATATATATATATATATATATATATATATATATATATATATATATATATATATATATATATATATATATATATATATATATATATATATATATATATATATATATATATATATATATATATATATATATATATATATATATATATATATATATATATATATATATATATATATATATATATATATATATATATATATATATATATATATATATATATATATATATATATATATATATATATATATATATATATATATATATATATATATATATATATATATATATATATATATATATATATATATATATATATATATATATATATATATATATATATAAAATATAGCCCAGCAGATCTGCTGGACTATGGAGAATGATTGGGACACATTGCCTATGCATGTTTATAGGAAGCGCCAACTTTACGGTTGACCAGGTATTTGTGCAACGCTCTGCTCTGTCATTTTAATGACACTTCACGCTCCGCGGCAGGGGCGCAGCCAGACCTTCAGAAGGGTGGGGGGCAAGCACCTGGGAGAGGCCCCCTACCCCCAAAAATACCCCTGGATATGAAAACTCTACGGATTTCGGCCACTTTATTTTGTTTAGCATTTTTCTTCGTCTACTTTTTATGAGCTGGATTGGACCAGGACAATCAGTAGGCATTGTACTGAGCGCATTACTAATTTGTATTGTTACGTACAGGAGATAAAACCTATCTTAGCTGACAACAGGTGGGGGTCGGCTTTTGAGTGTGGGGCGGCTGAAATGACTAAAAAATGTACCCCCTTTTTGATACGTGTATTTAATCATTTGCAGCATTTTTTATGCGGATTTTCATGTTATAAAGGTAGGTATAGGCATGTACTTGTTAGTTAGCGCCGCGAAGCGCCGCGAAATTTTTACGGTTTTGCCTGATAAAACCCAGAAATATAGGCGATGTGCCTTGTAGAGGATAATAAGCTAAAAATGATATTAATTCAATTCAGCGTTACGACGAACCGATGACGATGACTATGGCTTCGTCATGACGATGACGACCGATGTGACGCCCCGAAGCGGCGTGAAAATTTTAATTTTAGGTCCTGGAAAACGAAATGTTAATATTGGAACCAGACCGTAAGGTGAGATGGCTTGGGGAGATGGTCCTGGCCTGTTTCCACTATTAGCTCTTCGGTCCAGCAAATTGTGTACCGCTGGAGCAGCTTCCGGGTGCCGATCTCCTCGTCCTTGCGTTCGCGTCGCCTTTTTCGGAACTCGGCAAAATAGCTATAGCTAAACATGTAGCCTGCTTGAAACTTAGAAGTGCATATTTTATGAAGGGTATGGGCCCTGGGGCCAGCAATTACCGCCAAGGAGAGCCTCTGCCAGACACTTAATTAGATTATTTTTCCCATTTTCCAAATTTGTATAAGCAATTGCGAAACTTGTGTCATGCCTTGAAGCGGCGCGAAATTTTACAGTTTTTGACACTAGATAGCTGGATTTTGACTGCACTGCAAAGGCAATTTTTACGATAAATTGTGAATTTTTCCCTAAAAAGTGTGTGTGTGTGTGTGTGTGAGTGGAGGGAGATCGACCCTCCCCGCCTTCTAAAAGTGGGGGAGTCTGCCCAGACCTCCCCCGACCCTCCCGTCGGCGACGCCCCTGGCTGACAAATATTGCAGCACACACTCCTGAGAGGAAAATTGTTAAATTGTTATGTACTATCATCACCTCCTTCCCCCGAATTCAAAGACGCATCAGACTTATCAAATAACCATTTTGAAACCCAAGAAAACATTGCACCAGGTGGGTCAGAGTACAGCACATTACCGCTCATTATGACTGCGCCGACCACGGATAGCAGGCGCTCCAGCTATAGAAGGCGCTCCAGGCGACGGCTAGCAACCCCTGGGCAGGCTCGAGGGCCCCGTTCACAGACTCAATGACCCTCTGGATAACTTGAGAGGGCCCTGAACAGACTCAATGGCCCTCTTGGCAAGCCGAGATGCCCCTAAGCAGACTCTAATAGCCCCTGGGCAGGTTCGAGAGGCACCTGAAAAGGATCAATGGACCATTGGGAAAGCTCGAGAGGCCCCTGAACAGACTAATGGCCCCTAGGCAGGTTCAAGAGGCTCTTGAACAGACTCCAATGGGCCCCTGGGCAAGCTCGAGAGGCCCCTGGGCGGGTTCGAGAGGCCCCTGAACAGCCTCAATGGGCCCCTGAGCAAGCCCGAGAGGCCTCTGGGCAGGCTCTAATGGTCCCTGGGCAGGTTCGAGATGCCCCTGAACAGACTAGATGGTCCTCTGGGAAAACTATAATGGGCCCCTGTGCAGTTTCAAGAGGCCCCAAAACAGACTATAATGGCCCCCTGGCCAGGCTCGAGAGGCCCCTGTACATACTCAACGGGCCCCTGAACATGATCGAGAGGCCACCGGGCAGGTTTATTGGGCCGTGGGTGGGCTCAATTGGCCCCTGGACAAGAGCAAATGCTCTAGAGGCCCCTGGGCAGGTTTTTGGGGCCCCTGAGTGGGCTCAATGGGCCCCAGGGCATGCTCGAAAGATCCCTGGGCATGTTTTGCGCCCTTGAGTGTGCTCAATTGGCCCCAGGACATGCTCGAGAGGCCCCTGGACAGTTTTTTGGGCCCATCGGTGGGCTCAATGGGCCCCTGGACATGCCCAAGAGGCCCCCTCGGCCGGATTCGAAAGCCCTCCAGTGTCTCTGAGGGCCCTTGACATGCACCAGTGACCCTTGCCTAGTTTGAGGGCTCCTCTGTGACTTTTTGAAAGCCATTTAGCTAATGCAAATGGTATCTGGGCCAATCTCGGCGGGGCCCCCTGTAACCCGTAAGGGGGGGGGGGGGGCAATTGCCCCCTTGCCCCCTCCCCTGGCTGCGCCCCTGCTCCGCGGTTACCGAAATGAAGAGTTTTTGCGAGCAATTTATAAATTGAAAATTCCTTAATAGCTCGTACAATAAAAGCTTATATGCCGATTTTGTGTAATGTTAACACCCATGTATTGCTATGCATGTATGGAGATGATCATTTGAACATCTTCAGTATGCCGTTAGAGAGCATGTCCTGATCCGATCTCATGTAGTCAATCACTCAGCTAACCATCCTTCACCCATCATCCATCGGCTCATCATCGTCATCCATAGGTTATTACCGTAACCTTGAACGGCAACGTGGTTCCTATATATCTGATTAATATGTGCATATGGTTTCTGCTCGCGAAATATTGCATTTCAAACCGTTATAATCGTACTGCAAGTGTTTGCTTTTATCAAACAATTGTCAGTCGTCATTGCGCTATTCATGCATGGGATGACAAGCGAAATGGCCAGGGCCAAGCACATACGATAATCCACACTCACTCAGACTCAGACTAACCTTAAACATTAATTTAGTAATTACAAGCCTACTTATCTATGAGATGTGTCATGTGATGCATTTATAGTACTGCATGTCATTTTGTGACCCTGAAATGCTACCTGTAGAACGTTTAGCGGACAAGGCTGGTCAACTGCGAGTTGAGACTGAGCGACTGGGACTGCGTGACTGCGACTGAGCGACTGATACTAAATGGCTGCGACGAAATGGCTGATACTGAGTGACTGATACTGAGTGACTGATACTGAGTGACTGATACTGAGTGACTGATACTGAGTGACTGAGACTAGATGGCTGCGACTGAGTGACTGATACTGAGTGACTGATACTGAGTGGCTGATACTGAGTGACTGATACTGAGTGACTCAATATCAGTCACTCTGATACTGAGTGACTGATACTGAGTGACTGATACTGAGTGACTGATACTGAGTGACTAATTCTTAGTGACTAATACTGAGTGACTGATATTGAGTGACTGATACTGGGTGGCTGATACTAAATGACTGAACGACTGCAACTAAGTGAGTGAGACTGAAGGTTACATCTGGGAGATTGAGACTGAGTGATTGAGACTGAACGACTGATTCTGAACGACTGATACCGAGCGACTGCGACTGAATGACTGAACATGGCCACCGCCGGCCGACTGACCTGTGCCGTCGCCCCGAGGTGAGACAGACGGCGGTGAGCAGCACTGTGAGCGCCAGTGAGATCCTGTGAGCTGCCATGGCTGAAGTGCCGGGACTAGGCGCGCCGCTGTAGCCTACCGCGCTGCTCCGCGCTGCTCCGCGCTGCTCCGCTCCGCGCCGTGCCCCTCACGAGAGAGACACCGCCCGGCCGCCGCCCTCAGCCGCACTGACCGGGAGCGGGCCAGAGACCACCGATACACCCGGCACCCGGAACACGCTCCGCGCCGCGCCCCTCACGAGAGAGAGACACCGCCCGGCCGCCCCCTCAGCCGCACTGACCGGGAGCGGGCCAGAGACCACCGATATACACCCGGCACCCGGAACACGGGACAAGGCACCTGCAACTGGGATACGGGATACGGGATACGGGATACGGGATACGGGATACGGGATACGGGATACGGGATACGGGATACGGGATACGGGATACGGGATACGGAACACGGAACACGGGACACGGGACACGGGACACGGGACACGGGACACGGGTCACGGGACACGGGACACGGGACAAGGGACACGAGACACAGGATACAGAACATGGGACACGGGACACGGGGCACGGGACATGGGACACGGGACACGGGACACGGGACACGGGACACGGGACACGGGACACGGGACACGGGACACGGGACACGGGACACGGGACACGGGCGTTACTGACGGCTTCCTTCGGCCACAATATGAGATGTAGATGCTACTGGAAGGTGTAAAGCCTCGGTGCTAACTCACTGTAGCAGGCCCATAGGCGTAGGAACGGGGGGGGGGGGGCATGGCCCCCCACTTTGCAGACTGGGGGGGCAGCAATGTTAACTGCCCCCCCCCCCCCCACACACACACTTTTGAATGATTTCTCCTCCTCCGATCACTGGTATTTGTTCGATATGAATTCTTTAATTTGAAAAATATTGATGAATTTACACCCCGCAATACCATAACCCACAGGTGTCAAAACCGGAGGGCCGGGGAGGCCAAGGGCCCACTTTTTAAGTTGGGGATCCAACAATATTAACTGCTCCATACTTTTGAGCGATTTCTTATTCTTCCATCACTGATATTGGTTCGATATGCATGCCTTTTAAGCTGGCAGAATAATAATAAATTAACAACTTCACAATCATATGCGTAGGAACGGGGGCTAGGGGGCCCATGGTCCCCCACTTTTAGGCTGGGGGCTAACAATGATAACTGGTCCCCTCACTTTTGAGCAATCTATCCCTCATCGATCACTGATATTGGTTTGAGATGAATACCTTGAAGTTGAGAGAATAACTATTAATTCACGACCTCGCATAGGGAAGGGGGCCGGGGCCATATGCCCCACCTTTTAGCCTGGGGCCCCAAACAATGATAACTGGCCTCCCGCTTTTGAGCAATTTCACCCTCTTCGATCACTGATGTTGGTTCGAGATGAATGCCTTCAAGCTGGGAGAATAATTATTGATTTACAGCCTCACAATCATAGGCGTAGGGAAGGGGGACAGGGGCCATATGCCCCACTTTTTAGCCTCGGGGTCCAACAGTGATAACTGGCCTCCTCACTTTTGAGCGATTTCACCCTCTTCGATCACTGATATTTGTTCGAGATCAATGCTTTAAAGTTGGGAGAATAGCGATGAATTCATAACCCCGCAATACCATAAGCATACCTAAGAACCGGGCTAGGGGAGGTCAGGGCCCAACGTTTTAGGTCGAGGGAGCCAACACTGTTAACTGCATCCCCACTTTTGAGCGATTGCTCCCTCTAACATCGCTGATGTTGACTCGGTATGGGCGCCATAACCCTCGCCCTACGGGGGGCTTAAAGCCTCCCCCTAGGTTTTTAATGCATAACTGTTTACACATGAGGCGCATCTTACTAAAATTTTCAGTAGCAGAGTTTATATCACTTATGCGTATTCTGTCAAAATTTTAAGTGTATAGGATTATTAGTTCGTAACCTATGACCTCTTCGTCAAGGTCATGTCTGACCCCAAAGGGTCACTGACCTGACCCCAAAGGCCACCAGTTGACCTAGATGCTTAAAATGGGATGTCTTTGGATTATCCTTATGACAGGCAACATGTTACTTTTTACGGTGTCTCTCTAGCTCTCTCCGTTCGGAAGTTGTGCTAAGCGCCCTGTACATACATGTGCTGTAATGCAAAACGCATAGCAATTATCCTCTATGGTGACGATTTTTGCATGGGCGTAACCACCACTGGGTACACTGAGTACACTGTACCCAGTAAAATTCAAAAACGCAAATTTGACTCGGTACTGTACCCAGTCAAAATTGAAGACTCCAACTTGCATTAATTTAGTTTCAAATGTGCGGAGAAGTCAATAGGGATACAAAAGTAAAAACAACAGTTTTTTCTTCAAATATACAAATATATATCAAGGAAACCTTTAAATTTAATTCAACCAAACGTAGGTGCGTTCACTTTGCATTGATATAGAATGTGCTGGATTGAAAATTGAACACATTTGGGTTAATGGTGCCCTCACTAAGCTTTTGTTTGCTACAGATGTTTAGACATAGCCATGTTCATAGATGCGGGCCGACAAAGGCTTGCGGCTCCACTATTTTGCTACTTTTGTTATTGTGCCAGAGAGTACTCAATACACGGGATTTTTTGTTTTATATAGAATGACATGCAATTTCTACTGATCTGTATATTAGAGGTGCAACATGTAAAGAATATCTTTCAAAATAAGCAGTTATGGTCAGCAATCTCATGAGTTTTGGACTTCTGGCGGACAGCCCCTCAAACCAACGTTTTTGGCCGGTCTGCATCCTCCAGAAGGCCCGAGGCCTTACTTGGAACCCTTACTTAGTGGTTGGCATTGACTGGTGGGGGGGGGGGGGGAGGGGAAATATCTCCCCTGACGTATTTTCGCAATAGTTCAAAAACCAATAGCGACATCGCCGTGAAACTTTGGGTACCTTCTCCTACATCGACTTCACGTCTTCTGTGCACAAATGAAGCAATTTTGCCGAAAAATCGAGATACAGCGAATTTAGTGACGTAACTAAACACGAGTTTTAACTTCACTGAAATGAGGCCAGGTGGTAAAATGACTATCACGATCGAATTATACGTGTAAAATAATCCATTGAACATGTGTCGAATGGCTTTCGTATATTTGTTTGCGCATAGTTACCTTTTGTGACCACTTGATCGTGACCTTCGGCAAAATTTTCACTTTTGCTCATGCGGTATGTGCATTTTACCTTTATTTAACCCTCGCTCTACGGGGGGGGGGGGGTCATAAAACGACCCTTCCTCTGAATTTTTCTTGAATAACTTTTAAACATGCGGCGCATCTTGTTGACATTTTCAGTAGCTGAGTGTAAAACAATTATACGTATCCTATACGAATTTGAAATGCATTCGACTATTAGATCGTGACCTATGACCTTTCGTCAAGGTCATGTCAGACCCCAAAGGGCCATTGACCTGACCCCAAAGGTCACTAGTTGACCTAGATGCTCAAATTAGGATGCCTCTGTATTTTATTTATGACAGGCATCACGCTACTTTTTACGGTGTCTCCCTATCTCTCTCCGTCCGGAAGTTATGCTAAGCGCCCTGTACAATTGCTATTTTTGGACGTGGTCGATCTTAGGTCATTCACTTGACCTGGAAGGTCACCTGTTGACATGAAACCTAAAAATGGCATACTGTTAGATTCCTCTCATGACATATAACATGCTGGTTATTACCGCATTGCTCTATGCTGCTTGGTGTGTAAGTTAACAGGGGGGGGGTCTTTTTAGGACCCCCCACATAGGGCGAAGGTGATAAAAGGTCCCCGTAGGGCGAGGGTTAAGAGCATTTTGGGTGATAATGGTCGTAATCGAAGACTTCGGATGGGAAGTATGGCCAGGGCGGATCCAGGGGGGGGGGGAGGGCCTTATAAAAAATAAACGTGCCTTTGTGAGCATGGAACCTCCGTCCAGGAGAATCCCCGCGAAATATTAATATTTGAGCGGCGTCTGTAGTTCTGAGCTGCGAAAACCAGCCAACAATCTGTGTGTAATTCACGTGCCTTTATGCATAGATAACCTCCATTCCGGAGAAATTCGTTAAATTACAAGTTCGTTAAATATCTATAGCTGTGTCGGAGATGGGTTAGTTGGAGTTGGAGATGCAAGTCCATCAAGCCCGACAAGTCCGACAAGTCCGACAAGTCCGACAAGTCCGACAAGTCCGACAAGTCCGACAAGTGCGACAAGTGCGACAAGTCCAACAAGTCCCACAAGTCCATCCAACAAGTCAAAGAAGTACAAAAAAGTTATCCATCTATCAATCAAATATCCATCCATCCATCTATCGGGATGCAATCTATCGGGATTGCGAATCTATGGGATTGCGACGCGGAGCGAGCACAAGGCGCTAGTCTCCTATATATCTATTTGAATAGTGTCCGTTTTGCACTCGAAACACAGCAAGGTTTTCGTGCCTGTCCGCGGTTGAATTCACGTGACTTTGTGAGCATGGAACCTCCCCTCCGCCCAGGAGATCCCGGAGAAATTTAATATTTCAGCGGCGTCAAATCAGAGCCGAGGTCCTGGCCGGCCGTGTGGTACAGGGGCAGGCAGGAGTGTTGGTGGAAGGGGGTCATGCGGGGAGAGTGATGGGAGAGGAGGGGGGTACGAACCAAAATAGCCTCGAAACCCGCACAAAAAGGCACCGAAACTCTGTCCAGGGCCGCTGCAAATCGGGACGTATCAGTAGCTGCACATACCGCACCGGCGTCATGACGTCACTTGATGGTCAGGTAGCCTCCGTCCACCTGACCTCGGGACAAAATGAATATTTGAGCGGCGTGTCTGTTCGCAGTTGTTTCAAAATGTTCCAAAGTGTTCCACAAAGTTCCAAGGTGAATCACGTGCCTTTGTAAGCATGGAACCTCCGTCCCGCAGATCCCGGAGAAATATTGATATTTGGCGGCGTCTGTATTCCCACGCAGGATAAACGCAGCCAACAATTTATATGTAATTCACGTGCCTTTATGCATAGGGAACCTCCATTCTAGAGAAATTCGTTAAATTACAAGTGCGTTAAATTGCTGTAGCTATGTGTCGGAGATAGGTTGGTTGGAGTTGGACATGGGTTGAAGATGCATTTTTGCGATTTGACAGCGAAGTGAGCGCCGAAGGCGCGAGATGACGCACGTGCTAAATGGATTAGCGAGCGCCGAAGGCGTGAGAAGTTACATAACTAAAAAGTCCAACAAGTCCGAGCCCGGTGAGCCCGGCAAGCCCCGCAAGCCTGGCAAGCCCAGCAGGTCCGACAAGCCCAGCAAGCCCCGCAAGCCCAGTATGTCTAGCAAGTCCCGCAAGCCCCGCAAGTCCCGCAAGCCCCGCAGCCCCGCAAGCCCCGCAAGCCCCGCAAGCCCCGCAAGCCCCGCAAGCCCCGCAAGCCCCGGAAGCTCAGCAAGTCCAGCAAGTCCGACAAGTCCGACAAGTCCAACAAGTCAAAACAGTCCTTTATACAAATCTCCATCCATCTATCGAGATTGCGATTAATGGGATTGCGACGCGGAGCGAGCACAAGGCGCTAGTCTTCTATATATCTATTTGAGTTGTGTCCGTTTGCACTCGAAACACAGCAAGGTTTTCGTGTCTGTCCGCGGTTGAATTCACGTGCCTTTGTGAGCATGGAACGAACCTCCGTCCAGGAGATCCCGGAGAAATTGTATATTTCATCGGCGTCAAATCCGAGCCGAGGTCTCGGCTGGCCGTGTGGTACAGGTGCAGGGAGGGGTGTTGGTGGCAGGGGGTCATACCAGGGGGGGGGGATGATGGGAGAGGAGGGGGTACGAACCAACAATGGCTTCGAAACCCGCTCAAGAAGGCACCGAAATTCCGTCCAGGGCCGCTGCAACTCGGCACGTATCAGTAGCTGCACATACCGCACCGGCGTCATGTCGTCACTTGATGGCCAGGTAGCCTCCGTCCCGGAGATCCCGGGGTAAAAAATGAATATTTGAGCGGCGTGTCTGTTCGCGGTTGTTCCAAAGTGTTCCAAAAGCTCCAAAGTGTATCACGTGCCTTTGTGAACATGGAACCTCCGTCCCGCAGATCCCGGAGAAATATTGATATTTGGCGGCGTCTGTATTCCCACGCTGGATAAACGCAGCCAACAATCTGTGTAATTCACGTGCCTTCATGCATAGGGAACCTCCATTCCGGAGAAATTCGTTAAATTACAAGTGCGTTAAATTGCTGTAGCTGTGTCGGAGATGGGTTGGTTGGAGTTGGAGATGGGTTGAAGATGGATTTGTGCGATTTGACAGCGAAGCGAGCGTCGAAGGTGCGAGATGACACACGTCCTAAATGGTTTAGCGAACGCCGAAAGCGTGAGACGTTAAATCATTAAAAAGTCCGACAAGTCCAAGCCCTGCAAGCCCTGCAAGCCCTCCAAGCCCTGCAAGCCCCGCAAGCCCCGCAAGTTCCGAAAGCCACGCAAGCCCCGCAAGCCCCGCAAACCCCGCAAGCCCCGCAAGCCCCGCAAACCCCGCAAGCCCCGCAAGCCCCGCAAGCCCCGCAAGCCCCGCAAGCCCCGCAATCCCCGCAAGCCCCGCAAGTCCGGAAAGTCCAGCAAGTCCAGCAAGTCCAGCAAGCCCCGGAAGCCCAGCAAGCCCCGCAAGCCCCGCAAGCCCCGCAAGCCCCGCAAGCCCCGCAAGCCCCGCAAGCCCCGCAAGCCCCGCAAGCCATGCAAGCTCCGCAAACCCCGCAAGCCCCGCAAGCCCCGCAAGCCCCGCAAGCCCCGCAAGCCCCGCAAGCCCCGCAAGCCCAGCAAGTCCGACAAGCCCGACAAGTCCAACAAGTCAAAACAGTCCTTTATACAAATCTCCATCCATCAATCGGGATTGCGAATCAATGGGATTGCGACGCGGAGCGAGCACAAGGCGCTAGTCTATATTACTATTCGATAAGCGTCTGTCTATCTGTCTGTCTGTCCATCCGGCACCGCTCAGTTTATTCAGTTTAAAAGTCCCAGTTAATTCACGTGCTGAATTGGTGCGGATACCTCCATCTCGGAGATGCCAGCTAGCTATGCCGACGCACCGGAGTTGGTGGGGCGGTGATCCCTTGACGGGTAATAGGTAATTATGTCCTATGCAGTTCCAGTTCCAGTCCAGTTAATTAACGTGCTGAATTGGTGCGGATACCTCCATCCCGGAGATGACAGCTAATCGTCCAGCGGAGCGGACGGGTTAGTACTAGTTAACCCTATTTGTAACAGGGGGGGGGGCGGATTCCACCCCCCTCATGTTTTCTTAGAATTGAATTCCACATATGGTGCCAAAATAGTACGTTCTTAACCTGAACAGAGGCGGTTCCAGAGCACGTTTTTGGGGGGTTCTGCGGCAACATTTGGCGATAATACGGAAATGCGATCTTCACGGTTTCTTCCTAACTGCATCAAGTGCCATGCGACGTCGACACTGCCATGCGACGTCGTGCGAGGCAGTGTCGGGCGGGGGCTGCGGCATGTCTGGAGCGCCGGGGAGGTACCCCACGGCTCTCCCCGGCCGGGGCGGTAACCCCCAGACCTCCCTGGACCCGGGACGGTTTTGCCAACGTCGCGGGCACCGTTCCGGCTTAGTCAGGCGGGCCGCACAGATACTGATGATGCAATGTTCGTGTTCATGTGTGCATATTTGATGTCTTTTTATTGAGTTTTCCGAAATATATATTTTAAAAAAAAAACTGCCTCAAGTATGAAGGAGTTGCATCGGTTTTCGGTGATTGAAACAAGTGCAAATTAGTTGATGTTAAAGAAATATCATAAAAATTGCATGGCAGAGGCGGTTTCAGGGGCTTGTAAAAGTGGGGGGGGGGGGGGGGGGTTCCAGGAAGTATTCAATGCTTGGCGGGAAGCCAATAGAGCAATGTAAGGGGCATTTATAGCTATCACGATATACAAGATAGCTTCTCCTTCCATTATTTGCATAATTTCTTACATAAAAAGTTGCAGGGGCGTGTTCAGGCACATGGAAATAGGGGGTGACTGGCATGGTGATGACGATATACTAGCGATTACGGCGCAATAGATGGTTAGTTTATAATGATATATGCACATATGAGGCCAGAAGAGGAAGTTAAGTCATTTTTTTGCAGAGGCGCGCTCAGGAATGGAAGAAAGGGGGTTATATTATTGCAAGGAAACTAAGATGCATGGGCCTACAATGACATAACATACTGAAGTTTTCGGATTAAACATGCACCACAGGGTACTCTACGAACGATTATAAGATAATAGGCGAGTCCAGGCAGGGGCGTAGGGAGAATTTTGCCCAGGGGATGGGGGTGGGGCTACATGGGACCAGAGGGGCCCTCGTAGCCAAGGGGGCCCACATAATTAAAACAGTACAGTGCGTTGTATGTTGTAAAAACAACGACAAATAAGATTTCGACACCGAAAAACAAGTGTATTTTTTCATTTTTGGGAGTGAAAAACACAAAATTTCGAAAATCCGAGATAGTCATTTTTAATATTTTGTCATTTCCTTTTTTCAACTTGTTTACTTGCAATTTGCGTCAAAACTCGAATTTTTATGATTTTTCAAGCATGTATTGTTTTTCCACCAAAAATTACATGACATGAGGGTATTAAAACGTGACTATCTCCCAAAGTAATCTAACATTTGTATTGCAATTTTGTGATAAGACGTAGAATTGATGCAGCATAAGATACTGAAGGATTGGCGGCGATATCTATCATTGTTTTCAAGTTATTGAGAAAATCCAGGAGGGGAGAGGGCAGATTCTGCCACCTCCAGCAAGGCGCGGGTTAATGCAAATATTATCCTTAATCTTCTTCAATTCGGATTCAGGAAGCAGCACAGTACGTACATGCGATTGTTCAAATGTATCATGAAGTTTACAAAATATCTACAAAATAACGAAATAACATGCTCCACCTTGATTTACAGAAAGCTTTGGATACAGTTTGCTTGGCAATGCTCTTGAAAAAATACACCGCATTGTGATACGAGGGATTTCTACAACACGATAGAGTCATATATTAATAAGAGGCATAAAATGGCAATAATAGATGAGGTTGCATGTAAGAAACAAATGATGAAAATTGGCGTCCCACATGGTTCAATTTTAGGTCCTCTTTTATTTATTCTCTATATTAATGACATCAGCAATACCACAGAAATAGGCACCTTTTACTTACTTGCTGATGATATACGGCAATTTATATTCAAGCTATAAATGTTTTAGAGTTGCAAATAAAGATTTATGAATTAATTCCAAAAATAACGAGTTGTTCCATGTAAATACATTATCAGTCTACAGATTGGCTGGGCCACTCTGCAGGGCCTCTAAAGGCTGGACGAGGGCCCTCTACAGGTCGGCAGAGCCCTCTAAATGCCGACAGAGGCCCTCTACAGATTGGCAGGGCGATCTACGGATCGGCAGGGCCCTCGCCGACAGGGGGCCCTCTGCAGATCGGCAGGCCCTCTACATGCTGGAAGGGCCCTCGAAAGGCAGGCAGAGGGTCTTCTACAAATCGGCAGGGCCCTCTAAAGGCCAGCAGAGGGCCCTCTACTGATTGGCTGGGACACTCTGCAGATCGACAGGGCCTCTAAAGCCTGGAAGAGGGCCGGCAGAGGACCCTCTCCAAATCGGTAGGGACCCTCTACAGATTGGCAGTGCCCTAGAAAGGCCGGCAGAGGGCCCTCTACAACCTGAAGTGGCCATCTAAATACCAACAGGGGGCCCTCTGCAGATCGGCAGGCCCTCTACATGCTGGAATGACCCTATAAATGCGTGCAGAGGACCCTCTATATATTGGCTAGGGCACTCTGCAGATCGCCAGGGCCCCTAAAGGCTCGAAGAGGGCCCTCTATAGGTCGGCAGGGCCCCTCTAAATGCCGGAAGAGGCCCTCTACAGATTGGCAGCGCGATCTACAGATCGGCAGGGCCCTCTAAAGACCGGCAGAGGGCCCTCTCCAGATCGACAAGGACCCGCTACAGATTATCAAGGCCCTATAAAGACCGGCAGAGGGCCCTCTACAACCGGAAGGGGCCATCTAAATGCCGACAGGGGGCCCTCTGCAGATCGGCAGGCCCTCTACATGCTGGAAGGGGCCCTCGAAAGGCAGGCAGAGGGTCTTCTACAAATCGGCAGGGCCCTCTAAAGACTAGCAGAGGGCCCTCTACTGATTGGCTGGGGACACTCTGCAGATCGACAGGGCCTCTAAAGCCTGGAAGAGGGCCCTCTACAGGTCGGCAGGGCCCTCTAAATACCGACAGAGGCCCTCTAACAGATTGGCAGGGCGATCTACGATCGGCAGGGCCCTCTAAAGACCGGCAGAGGGCCCTCTCCAGATCGGCAGGGACCCTCTCCAGATCGGCCGGGCCCTATAAAGGCCGGCAGAGGACCCTCTACAACCGGAGGGGGCCCTCTAAATGCCGAC
Organism: Chirona hameri; assembly: GCA_036785665.1. Classification (NCBI taxonomy): domain Eukaryota; kingdom Metazoa; phylum Arthropoda; class Thecostraca; order Balanomorpha; family Balanidae; genus Chirona; species Chirona hameri. Next base: position 6,199 of record JAXIVJ010004721.1, on the reverse strand, counting down.
AGGGGCCCTCGACAGATCGGTAGGGCCCTTTAAAAGCTGGTAAAGGGCCCTATCCACACTGGCTGGGGCCCCTTTTACGTATTTACATATACATGCCTTTAACAGACAAGCAAGTGTTGTTATTTATTAGTGTTACGATTTTTGTATCGGTTCGTGGGCGTTCTTTATGCGACATAAGGCGTTTTGCGGGCGCCTGACACCATCAAAAACACTGGGGCCTTCGGCCCCAGAGGGTCCTCGCTCGGTCGCCAGAGGGGGACCCTGGCCTCCAGGGGGGGGGGGCATGGCCCCCTTGGCCCCCCTTGCCTACGCCCTTGAGTCCAGGTGGGGTAAAAAGAGGGGTAAGCAATGTGAATTGAAGTTGTAGGTGAAATAGTCACTGCTGACTAGTTGGTATCATAATAGCGGATACTATAACCTATCAAAAGGTCTTGCACCTCTCCAGTTTGGATCCTGGATACGCCTATGATGAATTACAACATGCAAAAAAGGAACTATCTACAATCAGTAACTTATTTATAGTGCTGGGTAGCAACTTGCCAGCGGTGACTATTTTTTCCCTATTTTACCTCCCTTTTTCACTGATCTGGTACCGCCTATGGCAAACAATATGTTTAATAACTGTTTTGTCTAATGCCACAATAACACAAGATTTCATTTATAAAAAAACATCATGAAAAAATGGTTTTATTACGCATTTACTTCACCCCTCTATTGAGGTGACCTGCACACGCCTATGATTTTTGAATTTTAAAAAGCCATCGCCACATATTAATTTCCACTTCACTATCTATCAATCCCCATTGGTTGCGTTAAAATTGGTTGATAAACATGACAGCTGTGTTGGATCACAAATACCTCTAAAATTTGTAGTTTTTGCCCCCTTGTTGCCCCTCTATCAAAATGTCGGATGTTTTTTTTTAGAAATGTACATCGTGTTGAGGGGAATAATATGCCGTTTGATTTGTAACAATCGGACGGGTAGATCTTGAGATCTCCGGGAGGGGGGGGGGGGCGGAATCCGCCCCCCCCCTGTTACAAATAGGGGTAGCCAGGAGCCTGTTACAAATAGGGTTAAACCTTTATGTTTCAGGGACCTAATCTGAGGCAGAGACAAGGGCGGATCCAGATAGGCCAAAAATGTCGGTTTGGGGAGAAAATCCCAAAAAGGCACACATGTATATTAAATTCACCGGATTTCGCCTCTTTATACATGAAGAGGTGATTTAAAACAAACGTTTCTTAGTAAAAACTGCTTATAGTTTCTTTTGAAATAGTAAACGTGTCAATTTGTTTGCCGATTTCAGGCGGTGTGGGAGGCTTGGCCGCTTTGCTCCATCTTGGATCCGCCAGCGTCCAAAAACATTGGGGGGGGGGGGGTGGATACCCATTAGGGTGGGGGGGGGGGTCGAACTCAACATTGGGGCGGGGGGAGGGGGGCGGGGCGAGGGCCACCCGAAATGTTTGCCATGGAACGATTCCTATCTTTTGAACAGCATATCAATCAGATGGTCGCCAAATGCACTGGAGTCCTCGTTTCGCTATTACACTCCAAACATGTCCTGCCTTCCTTTACAGTAGCTCATGTTTTGAATGCGCTTGTTATCAGTTCGATTCGCTACTGTGTTGCCATATATGGTACCTGTGGTAAGACCCAGCTCCACCGTATTCAAAAGTTGCTAAATTTATGTGCGCGCGTGATTAGTGGTAGGCGTAAGTACGATCATATTAGCGATGTGCTCAGACAACTGCAGTGGCTGCGAGCGGAACAGCTGGTTAGCTACCACCAACTGTGCCTAGCTAAAACTGCTCTGGGCACCGGTCTTCCACCAGATATCGCCGCTATGTTTACCTATGTCGTGACGCCGTATCATATACCCGAGAAACGGGCCTGTTGTGTCACCCACGACGAAGACTTGTTCTGGCAAAAGGCGACTGGCTCACTGTAGCCCATCACAGACACACCTTCGCAGACACGCTCACGCACCTTCGCCGATTCTGGTACGATTTCCACGTTTCGCTCGTTTTTCATCGTCGTTGTCGTTGCTTAGTTTTCTTTGCTTAGGTTTCGTTCTCACTCGGTTTATTGTTTTCCGGCTCCGTTGCTTGCTTTTTCCCCATGATGGGGAAAAAGCGCCGAAAACAAGATGTCTCGGATTCTGACTCTGACCCGAACCTGACCTCTCCTGATCTCCCAATGGACTCTGACTCCACGGTCACTGATCCTCGCTCGTCCCAGACCTCTGCCCCCGGCACCGACCATCGCTCGTCCATGACCTCTGCCCCCGGCACCGACCCTCGCTCGTTCATGACCTCCGCCCCCCGGCACTGACCCTCGCTCGTCACATGCCTCCACTCCCGGTACCGACCCTCGCTTGTCTACTGACCACGCACGGAACCCTGGCTCACCATTGACCACGACTCCTGACCAGTACCTGGATTCCAATGGCTCGTTTCTGGTGATTAAGCCTACGGACGACAATGTCTCGTTCCGCAAAATCAACGTGTTTTGGCCCACCAAACAACTCAAAGGCATCTGCGGCTCATCCTCTCTCCAGATCGAAACTCCGGCAAACGGCACACTCGTTGTCAAGACCGAGACTAACGCGCAAACAAAAAAAAACTGCTACAGTGTACCAAGTTCTGTGAGAAGGCGGTCACTGTCTCGCTGCACCATGCTCGGAACACCACACAGGGTACGGTTTTCGCCCCGGAGATGAGATTTATGTCCGAGGAGGACATTCTCGAAGGTCTCCGCTCAGAAGGAGTCTCGCACGTGCGACGTCTAACAACTTTCCGTGACGGACAGAGGCGTGACACCAGCCTTCTTGTCCTCACGTTCCAGACAACCACGCTACCGTCTACTTTAGTCGCTGGATACCTCAGATACAACGTACGCGTCTACATCCCGAACCCCCTTCGCTGCTACAAATGCCAAAAATTGGCCACAGCGTCAAATTTTGTAAGCAAGAGGCCCGGTGCCACAAGTGCGGTGCAGCGCCGCACGACGGCTCTGCCTGTTCTGCACCAGCCAAGTGCCTGAGCTATGGATCCACAGACCACATCGTGACCTCCACTCAGTGTCCCATGTGGAAGAAGGAGAAGGAGATTTGCGCCCTGAAGGCATCTTCCAACATTTCATACCCACAGGCACGTCCGCGCGGTAGAAGACAAGACGCCCTCTCCGACTTCCAAGACCTACGCACAGGTAGCGAAAAAGCAAACGGCCACATGTGGAACTCAAACTGAGCCCCTACCTCAGCTCCCTCCCCTCAAACTGTTGGCACCTCTCAGACCAGCCACAGTGGAAACCAGCACCACGACCACCGCTTCCCCCGGCCTTGAGCCGCCGCCCGTGACCCCGTGCGCCAGCACTCGGCCCGGCCGTGACAGGCTCACACCGCAGGCTATGGTTCGTTTGGGCTCGGCCCATACAGACCGCCGGCAGGAGAGCGGCACACGACCGGCCCGTGACGACCAGACTCCCAAAATACGGCCCTCACCTCAAGCCCCACAGCGTACTAACACGAATCAGGAGCGGCCGACACGTCCTGCTATACGTGTAGCATTGGGTCGGGCTCGATCCATCTCGTTTCCTCGTTACATTCCACCAATAGCCCACCATTGACTTGTCTCTCTGCTAGATATATAGACATATATACTGTATAACATAGTATATAGAAGATAGTATATAAAATATATAATATGGCATATAGTATATAGTATATAGTATATGGTATATATATATGTATATATACACATATAAATATATAAATATAGACAAGACATATACGAAAACGATCATTATCCAATTTCCTTCGTCAGGACATTTATACCCCAATGCAAAACATCTTCCATACATTAGCACTGCCCTCATTACTCGATAATGAACACCCATATCTGTTACGGCTACTTTTCATTATTTACTAAATATTTCGTTTGAAACGAAACAAACTCGCCATTTTTCTATGACCGACACTTAGACATATTTCAATACAAATGATTCATCACAGGCATGCAATGGTCATATTGACCGAAATGCCTAAAATTTAACAAAACAAACAAACAAACTGTAGCCCATTGTACAATCGGTTGCCATCTGAGATAAAGGGCTTGACCTGTCATGCTTTTAAACAGAAGCTCAAGCAGTTGCTTCTCCAAGAGACAACTGACGACGTGACGCCATGAATAGTGTGGAGTGTGTCTGTGGTGTGGTTGCTTTTACGCCTCTTGTTTAACCCGCGAGTTACTGGGGGGGGGGGGGGGGGAGGAGGGCTATTTTTTTTGCCCCCCCCCCTCCCGTTATTTTGCAATACTCTTAAACGATCACCGGTATCGTCACCAAACTTGCAGTACCTTCTCTCACATCAATTCTACACATGTTGGCAAAAGGAAACAATATGAAGTTATGATAGGTCAACCGGGAATGACTTCAGAGTGACGTCATGTTCTTCGGTTTTGGTTGCAAAATAATGGTTTGCGGAAAACGCTGTCAAAGGTACGATGTTAGAGATAAACTCAATTGTCGTAAACCAAATTACTGATAATAGACCGGGCTATCAAACTGCTATCTCGGATTTTTGAGGGTTTTTTTAATTCAAAATTTTGAGAAATCCAAATACATTTGTTTTTGTTTTTACCAAATTTTCAAGAAAAAATCAGAATTATCAAAAAGCGGAATTGATCGAGACATGTGCGGTGAATATGTGTACCAAATTTGAAGTCGATATCTTCCAAGATGACTGAGTTATGACTTTTAAATGACAAAAATCTACCACCTCTCACAGCATTACTATGCATAAAAAACGCATTTCCATTTTTGCTTTTTACTTCTATTTATATGGAACAAACAATGTTCTAAAGTCATTTTACGCGTTCTAGACGATAAACAAAACCCATACACATGTGTTACAATGCCTAATGACCGTAATCTGCGGTTTGACCTCGTGACCTCGGATGACCTTGAACTGACCCAAGGTCATAAACAGCTTAGAAAGGTACTTAGAAGTATCAGACACACGAATCATACCGATTTATCGACAGCTTATGCGTTTAATATCGCAATTTTGCGCGACAATTCCATCCATCAAGACCTTTTGACACGGTCAAACATTTTGTACTTGACCTGACCTGTGACATCATCGGTGACTCTGAGGTCAACAATATTATGTTTCCCTCGATAAATTTCCCAGGGCTATCGAATGCCGTTTGAATTTTTACATTCGGTCCAGTAGTTCCGGAGATCAGAGGGGGGAAATAGCCCCCCCCCCCCCCAGTAAGTCGCGTTATGAAATATACCCCAGTAACTCGCGGGTTAATATCGCAATTTTTGCGCGACAATTCTATCCATCGAGACCTTTTGACACGGTCAAACATTTTGTACTTGACCTGACCTGTGACGTCATCGGTGACCGCGGAGGTCAGCAATATTATGTTTCCCTCGACAAATGTAAATTGTGAATTCAGTGAATTAATAGAAATGGATGTGCTGAACCAATTCCAGATATAGGACGATAAGATATATTGCGGTAGAGGTAATTTGCATTAATTAGAAGTAAGTAAGTAAAGTAATGAGTAATTTGCTCGCCAATTACGATATTTACAGGAACGCGAGCGTACTTAGTGTCCCGACTCTTGCCCCTCCACTCTCCATTGCTAGACGACTACCGAAACGATGTCGTTAGTCGTTACCACATGGTGGACCAAAGGCGTTACTTTTGCAACGCCCACCTGCGTTCACTGTGCGGTGCGACAACAGCGCCACTATGCGGTTTGCTAACAGTGCCACCTAGCGACGCAATTTACAAGTATCCTGCTCTCCAAACGGGCTTTGACAATTTTGACATGGTACTGGCGCAGGCCGAAAGGCAAAAAGGCATGCCTCACGCCCACATTGATTCTTTTTCTTCCGAGATTCGAAGTCCTTCGTTTGAAATCAAGCGCATTATGACTACCTATCTTTAATTTATGGTATCAAATACACATTGGTGGAACTTTATGAATTCGGTTGTGGGGCCCAACGGCCGAATGCTCAAATTGTAACTAAATGTCCAATTATATATATATATATATATATATATATATATATATATATATATATATATATATATATATATATATATATATATAATATATATATATATATATATATATATATATATATATATATATATATATATATATATATATATATATATAT
>JAXIVJ010004720.1:0-80245 GCA_036785665.1 Chirona hameri | reverse complement strand
TGATAAAGAAGCGTGCCGCAGCATATGCATTCATTAACACGCGCACGGCCTGGGTCTGCGCCAACCACGAACGGCCGGGGGTTGATTTTAGGCCCTCCCCCAAAGATCTCGAAAACCACGCAAACGTAGCGACAAGCGGAAGACGGCGTTAGATAGCTCGAGACAAGCTCTATGGAAAGTATATCGTTTTTGATGTCTGGTCAATATTGAGGTCACCAGAGGTCAATCAAAGGTCAGATTTTTCCAGTTTTAGGACTTCGCTCCAGAAACCCCCCAGAATATCGCAGGAACTTTGATAGCTGAGAACAAACGGAAAAAGCAATGGAAAGCTCTTGAAAAATTAAATCGCCAAGGTGTCACAAATTTTATCTCAGGTCAATAGTTTAGGCTCCAGAGGTCATCTAAGGTCAAAAATGTTATTTTTGGCAAATATGTTTTTCGCAGATATCATTTTACCCAATAACGATAGGGCAATATTTTTGACGCATCGTGTTTGTCTCGTCAAGGCGCTTCGAATCATATTCATGTTGACCAGGTTAGGTCAACATATAAATTTGACCTCAGGTCTAGGTCAAGTGGTGACCCAAGTAGGTCGTGTTGCATATTGGGGAGACGTGTCTCGATGAGAACCAACACATTAGTACCGGTTTCACTTCTATCTTCATCCTGTCGAGAGTTATAGAAGAAGGTGTTGGTGACCTCGGCTGACCCTGTAGGGGTCTTGAACAAAAATTGCACTGAGTCATCATGAATGGGTCTTATGATAACATGATCCAGAAGTAATTGGGCTGCTATCATGCGTATCCTCGGAATAGGAAGAATTTGATTATTTCCCCATTGAGTCATAATGGGGAGGTCACGAAATTGACCCCGACCTTAGGTCACCGATATACAAAATCCGAGATATACGAATTGTAAGTACCTGTGGTCTTCTGTAATTTCTGTAATCTGTAAGTTTGAAACCGATCGGCTAAAAACTGTAGCTGTGTATGACCGCAAACTTTTTGATCACGTGACCCTGCATGGTGACCTGACCTGAGATGACCCGAGGTAACACAATTCAGGACTATTCTGGGTAATTGATGCCCAAACAGCCGTGCCAAATTTTGGCGGTGCTGCGCGCGTCCGTTTTTCCGCTATCTCATGTAAACCGGAGGGAGGGGGGGGGGGGGCGGAAATCACCCCATCCCCCGGCCGTGCGCGTGTTAAGCAGGCTACCCACCTGAATAAACTCGCTGTGACCGTCCCACCAGATGCCGTGAACGTTGCGCGTGTTCCGCCAGGTCCAATGTCGCCCGGTCAGACGACCAACGTGCAGCTGGTGAACGTGCTGCAGACGTTCGAGTCGCAGCTGCGGCGGCTGCTGAGCTCGCAGTCGGCGCTGGCGGCCGAGGCGCGGGACACCGTGCGGGGCTCACTGGAGGGCATCACCAGTCTGATGCAGACCGGCATCCCAGCCGCTCCTAACCTCCATCGCCGACGCCGTGGAGGCCATCACCCTCACCATGCACAACGAGGACTTCTCAGGGTGCGTTCTGATGGGGCATACGTATCGAGGACTTCTCAGGGTGCGTTCTGGTGGGGCATACGTATCGAGGACTGCTCAGGGTGCGTTCTGATGGGGCATACGTATCGAGGACTGCTCAGGGTGCGTTCTGATGGGGCATACGTATCGAGGACTTCTCAGGGTGCGTTCTGGTGGGGCATACGTATCGAGGACTGCTCAGGGTGCGTTCTGATGGGGCATACGTATCGAGGACTTCTCAGGGTGCGTTCTGATGGGGCATACGTATCGAGGACTTCTCAGGGTGCGTTCTGATGGGGCATACGTATCGAGGACTGCTCAGGGTGCGTTCTGATGGGGCATACGTATCGAGGACTTCTCAGGGTGCGTTCTGATGGGGCATACGTATCGAGGACTTCTCAGGGTGCGTTCTGATGGGGCATACGTATCGAGGACTTCTCAGGGTGCGTTCTGGTGGGGCATACATACGTATCGAAGACTTGTCAGGGTGCGTTCTGATGGGACATACGTAGCGAGGACTTATCAGGGTGCGTTCTGATGGGGCATACGTATCGAGGACTTCTCAGGGTGCGCTCTGATGGAGCATACGTAACAAGGACTTCTCAGGGTGCGTTCTGATGGGGCATACGTATCGAGGACTTCTCAGGGTGCGTTCTGGTGGGGCATACATACGTATCGAGGACTTCTCAGGGTGCGTTCTGATGGGGCATACGTATCGAGGACTTCTCAGGGTGCGTTCTGATGGGGCATACGTAACGAGGACTTCTCAGGGTGCGTTCTGATGGGGCATACGTATCGAGGACTTCTCAGGGTGCGTTCTGATGAGGCATACGTATCGAGGACTTCTCAGGGTGCGTTCTGATAGAGCATACGTATCGAGGACTTCTCAGGGTGCGTTCTGATGGGGCATACGTATCGAGGACTTCTCAGTGTGTTTTCGGACGGGACAATATGTGACGTGACTGTGAGGCTTCTTAGGGCGTGTTCAGGTAGTGCGGACGTTACCAACATTATTCAGGGTGCGTTCAGACTTCAGAGTGTCCAGTGTGTAACCAGATTGTAATGCTCCACGGTTTGCTGTGACCGGCGTTTTGTGAGCGGATGGCCGCTAAACCGTCTACCGACTGTGTTCGTGTTGTGGGACGGGTAAGGCCTGGCCATGTATAACGGCCATATGTCGCTGAGCTCTTGTGTCGGAAGGGTGTAGGGTGACTCGCCCCATGCCTCTCTGCCTGCAGGGAGGAGGAGGTGGGAGGCGCCGAGCCCAGCTGCTCCCTCTACATGAAGGAGCTGCAGGCCTTCATCGCACGTGCTGTGGACGAGTACCTGGCCGCATTCAACTGTAAATCTCTCATCACAGCCAGGTTAGTCGCCAGTGTCCATTGGTGAGGGATGTGTGGCATGTGATTGTGGACGACTTCGCTCTTGGAGTTTACGGCGAATATTATATGGTTAGCGTGTATGTCTTTGGATGCCCCTGTCTGAGCGTGTCTGACCCCGTCCGTGTCTGACCCTTCTGACGGTATCTGGTATCTGATCGTGCCCGCCCGGTGTCTGTGTTCCGGCAGTAAGCTGGAGCTGGGTCGGCGCGCTGTCTCTGACCGTCTGACCGTCTGACCGCCTGACCGCCTGACCGCCTGACCGCCTGACTGTCTGACTGTCTGACCGTCTGACCGTCTGACCGTCTGACCGTCTGACCGTCTGACCCTGTGTCTGGGTGTGCCTTAACAGTAAGCTGGAGCTGGGTCGGCGTGCTGTGGAGCTGTTCGTCCGTCACGCGGCGCTGGTGCGGCCGGTCGGCGCCGCCGGCAGGCTGCGGCTGGCCGCCGACTGCGCCCAGATCGAGCTGGCCGTGGCGCCGTTATGTGACCGGCTGGCCAGCCTGGGCACCGCGTACCGCGTGCTGCGCGCCTTCAAACCGCTACTCTTCCAGGTCAGACCCGCCGCCAGATCCGCCCAGCCAGCCCGCTGATTCCCTGTCCGCGTGTCCCTGGGGGTTTGGTGTGGTCTCAGTACTTTAGGGCGGGTCCTGTGTTTTTTTATCGACCGTAACGACGAACATCTTGAGCGGACGAGACCGGATCTCAGCGTTTGGTCGTACTAGATAAATGTTGGCGCTGATGTTATGTTATATTACTTTGTATTATGCCGTGTGCATTACTGTGCATTAGTATGTTCCCATCTGACTCCCCGCTGCGCCCCCGTCCCGGTCGGCAGACGTCGGAGTACATCGCGCAGTCGCCGGCGCTGGGCGAGGTGCTGCCGTACAGCCTGGTGCTGCACCTGCTGTTTGCGCGCGGCCCGCCCGAGCTTCGCTCACCGCACCACACTGCCAGCTGGTCCGTCAGCCGGTACTCGGCCTGGCTCGACGAGCACCCGGCCGAGCGCGAGCGGCTCCAGCTGCTGGCCGGCGCGCTGGACGCCCACGTGCAGTCCGTGCGCGCCCAGGGCGGCGCCAGCTTCGCTGACGTTTATCCCGTGATGCTGGAGCTGCTGAAGCGGGGCACGGCCGCGCTGGCCGCCTGAGCCGGGCGGAGCTGAGCTGAGCTGGGCTTGGCTGAGCTGGGCTGAGCTGAGCTGGGCTGGGCTGGGCTGGGCTGAGCTGAGCTGAGCTGAGCTGAGCTGAGCTGAGCTGAGCTGGGCTGGGCTGAGCTGAGCTGAGCTGAGCTGAGCTGGGCTGGGCTGAGCTAGCGGCCGGAGCTGGTCCTGATTGCCGCGGGGACGATACTGCCGCTGACTGAGCTGCGTTGCGCGGAGCTGTGGACGGGTCACTGGTACGGTACAGGGCATTTGTTATCGTTGTTTATGCTCACCATTCCAAAGTGCCGTGGAATGAAAGACTGGTGTGGATTTATTTCCTGAAATCGCTATTCTAGTTATGTTGTGTTCGTTTTATAATAACGAATCACCAGTGTGTCTGGCGTCGTTTATGCATTCTCTATAGTGGGGGTGGCCCTTCCTGAATACATTGAATGAAATATTTACTTTTTCTGAGCAACACCATATTCTGGTTGCACAACAGCGGTATGGTTGATTTCGTAATGATTTTCCATGTGTGTGCATTAAAATCATCATGTAGCCCCGTGTCGATGTAGTTTCACGTTTGCTAACATCTCGCCGGATGTTCGCGGACGTGCGCATGGTACCCACTGACCCCAACTAGACGGGGTACTGGTAGCAGTGGTGTCTCATGGCGAAGCCATCGGTGGCCACGCTGATTGTCGGGGTCTCTCACGCCCACCCTATTGGGGAGACTGGAATATTTCGTCAGTAGCTGGATTCGAACCTGGAACCCGTAGATTCCGATTTCCGAGCCATTCGCTCCGAGTCGTCAGGACTCCGATCTCGGCTGCACGGCTATATATTCATAGTACAAATGGCGTGTTTGTGTTTCTGTGTATTCATACGTCTGAAAGCCGTAACCAACATGCGGAATTCGGTCATGTTTCCCACCAGGCGCTACAGACGCCTGAAATCGCATATCAAATCACACTGAGCCAGCGCCCAATAACATCCGCGAACAGCGAACCAGAACATCGTATTTACCTCACACTTTCCCTCATCCAGTAGAGGACCGTGCCGGACTGTATGGACTCGGGGTGGATCCAGGGGCTGTGCTGGTAGACCGTGTTGCCCTCGTCGAACAGCAGCGAGCCCCAGACATTGGCGGTCGCGTCGCCTGTGGTCAGCACGGCCGGGTCGTTCCCGTTGCCCCGCACGTGCATGTTGAGCCAGGGCATGCGGCGCTTGATGCCGTTCGCCTTGTACGTCCACTTGTCGAAGCGCTTGACGCTGAAGACCTCCGTCTGGTCGGGCTTCTCGGCGACGAAGCTGTAGTTCCGCTGCGCCAGCCAGATGCCGCCCCAGCGCTGGCGACCCTTCTCCGCCTGCGTCTCGATCCGGTAGGCGAACCTGTCGCCGCTACCCAGGTCACGGATGTAGTTTGCGTGTTCCAGGATTGAGAAGTTGTCCTCCAGAGACGGGGAGTTCTCTCTGCGACCGAGCACACTGAGCAGGTTCCAGCCGTCGCGCGAATTGGCCGTCAGCAGCAGCGTCCAGCCGCCGCCGTCGTGGCTGAAGTCGCAGAGGGACGGCACTATCATCCCGGTGAACCAGTAGACGCCGTCCTGCGGGGTGCCCATGTGATCCCGCAGCTGCAGACAGGAGCGGGAGCACGCGAGCGTCTCCGGCCGCTCGAACGGCGCGAGGTCGGCCGCCAGCGGGTCGGGCCGTGCCTCGCAGTCCGGCTCCGGCTCCGGCTCTGGCTCTGGCTCTGGCTCCGGCCCCGGCTTCGGCTTCGGCTTCGGCTCCGGCTCCGGCTGGGCTCCCTCCGGACACCGGCCGGCCCCGGGCGGCGCGGCCCGCCTCAGCTCCGCCAGCTCTCGCTCCAGGGCCTCCAGCCGCGCCCGCAGCCCCGCCAGCTCGTCTCCCTCTGCCCGGCAGCCGGCGGCCAACACCCGCTCCACGGCACGCGCCAGAGCCCGCTCCAGCAGGGGTTCCAGCTGGCGCCCCAGTCCACCACCGTGCTGACCCCACTCGGCGGCGGCGGCGGCGGGCGTGTACGACAGCGGGGCGCCGGGCGGGATGTCGGGCTGCTGCACCGGCAGCCCGCTGGCCAGACACAGGCTCAGAAGGGGCAGGAGGGCGGCGGCGGCGGCGGCGCGGCCCGGCGCCATGCTGCGCTCACTGCGGGTATAGAGAGGCACGGCGAGGGCTGCGGCGCTGCCGGCCGGACACTGACGCTCGCCGACACGGCAGAGGTTTATATGGATTGCAGACTGCAGAGCGGCGGAAATTACGGGTTAGTCATGGGCCGCCCCGAGTTACGTTTATTCGAGTGTTTACTCAATGAACTATACACCAGTGTTGAGTGTTACGAAATATCCACTTGCAATACATTCCGGTGGTCATTAATTTACGTTGAAGGAAAACTGACCAGAGCGGCTGCCCCATACAGCCAGCCCCCGGCCAGTCGGTAGTTCGTGACATCAGCTCGAGCTGAATCACGAAATGCCTCAAAGCTTCCTTATAACTGGACAAGAAACTTCGGCGGCGGTAGGCGCTGTAAACGGCTGGAGGTTCAGACTCGCGATGTTAGTCTAGTACATGCTCATTACAGGGAATAGTTCACCTCTAACATGGGGTTTTGGACTGAGAGCAGATTTGTAGAGCAGATCTAAAATGGGCTGTGGTGAAAGAATTACCTCCCTACGTTAAGTAATTTCGACACAGGACTAGTCGGTCCTGTTTCATGTCTGCCGTTCCGGGCCACGATCGGGACATGAACGCTCGCCGCCGGAGGCAGGTACACTCTCTGGCACGTAGTCTCTGATCACCACGCCTAGTTAATATCCGCTCAGCCGCCCGGGCGGCGCGGCTGCCCCTTGTCAGAGACTGTACTTGGCGTCAGGTGGAGCCAGAACGCCAGCTATCGTACGATTTCTCGTGAAATAGAAACTTACTTCTTTCTCCACATATATCCATCAGTTGTCCAAACGAAAGCCATATTCGTAGTGTTCAGCTCAAGATGCACAGTATGGTTGAATTTCAAGATAACTTTCAAGGTGACCTATTCCCTTTAAAGGGAATAGGTTCACCTTTAACATGGAGTTTTGAACTGAGATAGCAGATTTGTAGAGCAGATCTAAAAATGGGTTGTGGTGAAAGAATTACCTCCCTACGTTAAGTAATTTCGACACGACTAGTGGGCCCGGTTTCAATTCCGCTGTTCCGGGCCACGATCAGCTCCTTTCGCTCGCCGCCGCCGGAGGCAGGTACACTCTCTGGCACGTAGTATCTGGTCACGACGCCTCGTTAATATCCGCTCAGCCTCTTGTCAGAGACTGTACTTGGCGTCAGGCGGAGCGGGAGAGCCGTAACGCCTGCTGCTATCGTACGATTTATCGTGAAATAGAAAGAGAAACTTACTTCTTTCTCCACATATATCCATTAGTTGTCCAAACCAAAGTCATATTCGTAGTTTTGAGCTCAAGATGCACCGTATGGTTGAACTTCGAGACAACTTTCAAGGTGACCTATTCCCTTTAAGTTTCGTTTCGAGCTAGCATGAAAAACATCAGCCGAGCCACGTTATCTTGACACCAAAATCTGGCTCAACACAACATACAAAAACTTACCGCAGGCAAAAGAACAAAACTGTCGATGGTCTGTTGTGATGTATCTAAGTTTCTCTCAGTTCAAACTGCCTTCATGTTTGTCTTCCCCGTTTGTGCTGGCATCACAAGCCAACGGGTCCAAACTTCGCGACACGACAGGAAACGTGTCTCCACCCGATCATGGTCTGATTACCAGACCTCTACAGTCTACACAGTGTTCACTGCGCAGCATATATTTGTCGACAAAACACTATAACGCCGTGGAGGAGGCAAATGTATTTACAAAGTGAATTATCAGCTGAGAAAAGTCAAGCCAATACACGCACGCACACGCCTTTTAACATTTGAGGTTTTTACGAAATTTAATGACTCACAAATGAGGAACATAAAACGAAGTGCAGTTAATGATATGAGCCACAACTTGGGTCAATATATTTATCAAATCGAGGACAGCCTCCTGTGTCAATCACCCTCCAACACACCGACATATCTAGCGGCTCTAAATGTTTAAAAATACATGTTCCCCAATTCACGCGAGGGTTTCGTAAAAGGGACTGTACAATATTGGTGCTCGATCAACGTGATGAAGAAGCGTACATTGTCACCGACACGGACCGCCGCGGTGGAGACGCCGGCACTAGGTCCAGCGACGGCCTCTGTCCCCGGCAGGGTAGGGGATCACCAGTCACTGAGGCCCCTGTCCCCCGGTGACGGCCCCCTGTCCCCCGGTGACGGCCCCTGTCCCCCGGTGACGGCCCCTGTCCCCCGGTGACGGCCCCTGTTCCCCGGTGACGGCCCCCTGTCCCCCGGTGACGGCCCCTGTCCCCGGTGACTGACGGCCCCTGTCCCCCGGTGACGGCCCCCTGTCCCCCGGTGACGGCCCCCTGTCCCCCGGTGACGGCCCCCTGTCCCCCGGTGACGGCCCCTGTCCCCCGGTGACGGCCCCTGTCCCCGGTGACTGACGGCCCCTGTCCCCCGGTGACGGCCCCCTGTCCCCCGGTGACGGCCCCTGTCCCCCGGTGACGGCCCCTGTCCCCCGGTGACGGCCCCCTGTCCCCCGGTGACGGCCCCTGTCCCCGGTGACTGACGGCCCCTGTCCCCCGGTGACGGCCCCCTGTCCCCCGGTGACGGCCCCCTGTCCCCGGGTGACGGCCCCCTGTCCCCCGTGACGGCCCCCTGTCCCCCGGTGACGGCCCCTGTCCCCGGTGACTGACGGCCCCTGTCCCCTGTCCCCCGGTGACGGCCCCCTGTCCCCCGGTGACGGCCCCTGTCCCCCGGTGACGGCACCTGTCCCCGGCAGGGTGGGGGACACGGTCCTGACTGGACCCGGTGTTCGGGGAGGGGGACAGTACCCGGCAAGGTGGGGGACACGGTCCTGACTGGACCCGGTGTTCGGGGAGGGGGACAGTACCCGGCGCAAGACAGTTGCCTCCGTGTAGAGGGGTACGGCGTCTGTATCCTGAGGATATGGTACGGATACCAGCTTCAGTCAGATGTTGGCGGTGACGGTGGTGACGGTGGCGGCGCTGCTGTCGCCGCTGTCGCCGCTGTCGCCGCTGTCGCCGCTGTCGCCGCTGTCGCCGCTGTCGCCGCTGTCGCCGCTGTCGCCGCTGTCGCCGCTGTCGCCGCTGTCGCCGCTGTCGCCGCTGTCGCCGCTGTCGCCGCTGTCGCCGCCACAGACGGCCTTCCGATCTCCCTGGTCTCAGATGTTGGCGGTGACGGTGGTGACGGTGGCGGCGCTGCTGTCGCTGCCACAGACGGCCTTCCGATCTCCCTGGTCTCAGATGTTGGCGGTGACGGTGGTGACGGTGGTGACGGTGGCGGCGCTGCTGTCGCCGCCACAGACGGCCTTCCGATCTCCCTGGTCTCAGATGTTGGCGGTGACGGCGGTGACGGTGGTGACGGTGGTGACGGTGGTGACGGTGGTGACGGTGGTGACGGTGGTGACGGTGGTGACGGTGGCGGCGCTGCTGTCGCCGCTGTCGCCGCCACAGACGGCCTTCCGATCTCCCTGGTCTCAGATGTTGGCGGTGACGGTGGTGACGGTGGCGGTGCTGCTGTCGCCGCCACAGACGGCCTTCCGATCTCCCTGGTCTCAGATGTTGGCGGTGACGGTGGTGACGGTGGCGGCGCTGCTGTCGCCGCCACAGACGGCCTTCCGATCTCCCTGGTCTCAGATGTTGGCGGTGACGGTGGCGGCGCTGCTGTCGCCGCCACAGACGGCCTTCCGATCTCCCTGGTCTCAGATGTTGGCGGTGACGGTGGTGACGGTGGCGGTGCTGCTGTCGCCGCCACAGACGGCCTTCCGATCTCCCTGGTCTCAGATGTTGGCGGTGACGGTGGTGACGGTGACGGCGCTGCTGTCGCCGCTGTCGCCGCCACAGACGGCCTTCCGACCTCCCTGGTCTCAGATGTTGGCGGTGACGGTGGTGACGGTGGCGGCGCTGCTGTCGCCGCCACAGACGGCCTTCCGACCTCCCTGGTCTCAGATGTTGGCGGTGACGGTGGTGACGGTGGCGGTGCTGCTGTCGCCGCCACAGACGGCCTTCCGATCTCCCTGGTCTCAGATGTTGGCGGTGACGGTGGTGACGGTGGCGGTGCTGCTGTCGCCGCCACAGACGGCCTTCCGATCTCCCTGGTCTCAGATGTTGGCGGTGACGGTGGTGACGGTGGCGGCGCTGCTGTCGCCGCCACAGACGGCCTTCCGATCTCCCTGGTCTCAGATGTTGGCGGTGACGGTGGTGACGGTGGCGGCGCTGCTGTCGCCACCACAGACGGCCTCCCCGATCTCCCTGGTCTTTTCACAGGCGAGCTGCAATGCCTTTCCCACGGCATCGCTGTGGGTCAGACAAGCGCGGATCTTGTCAGAATCAGTCAAAGGCGGAATTCATACGTAACTGCAGGGTCCGCCTTTGGGCATTCATAAGATAAACAATGAAACAAAGATGATCGATATAATCTGCATAAAGGAATAAGCCACAATATGTAAACCAGCCATCTTGAAACTAACATCGAGGTAAAAAATAACTGATTACAAATTGACACAAAATATGGCATGATTCCACATACCACCCCGCCCCTCCGCCCCTCCGCCGTCTGCCGTTACTGACTCGAGCCCGCCGCGCTGCAGGGCCGCCAGCCCGGCAATGGTGCTGCCGCCCGGTGTCGAGATGGACTTTCGCAGCGCAGACGGGTCGACCGAGGTGCGCATCAGCAGCTTGGAGGTGCCCGACACCTGTATGAAGACAGGCCGCGGTCAGTACACGGCGGGATCCACTGCGGTGAGGGCGGAAATACAGCCGGCACTCAGTGGACGGCGCGTCGACAGGCGGCGGGTTACCGGATACCGTTTGTGAAGGTTAAGGTTAAGGTCATTGGTTTTAAGGCAGGAACGGCTTGACTGTTCGGGGCAGACATGTGCTCAGATCCCGAAAACGGATCCCGGGATCTAATCTCTGGGATTTGGATCCCGGATCCACTGGGATATGGATCCCGGATCCACTGAGATCATAGATCCACCTTCCCAATTTGTCGATGGATCCACTGGGATCATCAATCCGAATTCAACATTGGCCAACGGATCCGCAGGGATCCGGGATCGCAGGCACCATTTTGCATTGGGATCCGCTGGGATCCCAGATCCGCCATTATACAGATGTTTTTTTTTCGGAACCCATATTTTAAGAAATTGTCGGCACTTTTCAATTAGTTGTAAATGGAACTAGCATGGTCGTATACGTACACCTTTAGTTGGATTTTGTCAAGAAACACTAACCAATTACATAAGTCGGATCCTTTCGGATCCGAGATCCTTAGGATCATAGATCCACTTTCATTTGTTATCATGGGATCCTGTGGGATCCAAGATACGTTGCCAAATTTAATCGAAAATCCACTGGGATCCAAGATCCATGACTGTTGTACATATTTTGTTGTGGGATCTAGTAGGACCATATCCAACATTGCTTTTTGTCGAGATCCTCTGGGATTATAGATCCTGCTCTGAGATCCATGCACATGTCTGATTCGGAGGATTACTTATGGTTTGTTTAATACACATTACGATCATGATGGCACAGCTGGTGCAGAAAGTGGAATATTGCAAGCATGGATGATTCTACCACGCAGCTGATACAAACAAAACGATAGAGGCCATCCGCATGCCTCTCGAACTTATCAACTGAAAAAAATGCGTTCTAGATGTGCGACAGAACGGGTGTCGGTGACTGTGCTGTGTTTGACCGTGCTCGCTGCGTGATTGGGTGATTCATTTGCATCGTCAATATACACCAGCCCACCCCCCAGTCGGCGGGGATCGGACTCACCACTGCGGAGGCCACCCTGAGGGCCTCGTCCCAGCCCATGTCCAGCCCGCGGAGATCGGACTCACCACTGCGGAGGCCACCTTGAGGGCCTCGTCCCAGCCCATGTCCAGCCCGCGGAGATCGGACTCACCACTGCGGAGGCCACCTTGAGGGCCTCGTCCCAGCCCATGTCCAGCCCGCGGAGATCGGACTCACCACTGCGGAGGCCACCTTGAGGGCCTCGTCCCAGCCCATGTCCAGCCCGCGGAGATCGGACTCACCACTGCGGAGGCCACCTTGAGGGCCTCGTCCCAGCCCATGTCCAGCCCGCGGAGATCGGACTCACCACTGCGGAGGCCACCCTGAGGGCCTCGTCCCAGCCCATGTCCAGCCCGCGGAGATCGGACTCACCACTGCGGAGGCCACCTTGAGGGCCTCGTCCCAGCCCATGTCCAGACTGACGCCGCCCTGTACCATCGACTCGATAAAGGCGCAGGTCTGAAATAGACGCACACGCCGTCACATCTCCGTTCCGATCGACTCGATAAAGGCGCAGGTCTGAAATAGACGCACACGCCGTCACATCTCCGTTCCGATCGACTCGATAAAGGCGCAGGTCTGAAATAGACGCACACGCCGTCACATCTCCGTTCCGATCGACTCGATAAAGGCGCAGGTCTGAAATAGACGCACACGCCGTCACATCTCCGTTCCGATCGACTCGATAAAGGCGCAGGTCTGAAATAGACGCACACGCCGTCACATCTCCGTTCCGATCGACTCGATAAAGGCGCAGGTCTGAAATAGACGCACACACCGTCACATCTCCGTTCCGATCGACTCGATAAAGGCGCAGGTCTGAAATAGACGCACACGCCGTCACATCTCCGTTCCGATCGACTCGATAAAGGCGCAGGTCTGAAATAGACGCACACGCCGTCACATCTCCGTTCCGATCGACTCGATGAAGGCGCAGGTCTGAAATAGACGCACACGCCGTCACATCTCCGTTCCGATCGACTCGATAAAGGCGCAGGTCTGAAATAGACGCACACGCCGTCACATCTCCGTTCCGATCGACTCGATAAAGGCGCAGGTCTGAAATAGACGCACACGCCGTCACATCTCCGTTCCGATCGACTCGATAAAGGCGCAGGTCTGAAATAGACGCACACGCCGTCACATCTCCGTTCCGATCGACTCGATAAAGGCGCAGGTCTGAAATAGACGCACACACCGTCACATCTCCGTTCCGATCGACTCGATAAAGGCGCAGGTCTGAAATAGACGCACACACCGTCACATCTCCGTAACTCTGCTGGACAGTGTGTGGGACGTCACATCTCCGTAACTCTGTTGGACAGTGTGTGGGACGTCACATCTCCGTAACTCTGTTGGACAGTGTGTGGGACGTCACATCTCCGTAACTCTGCTGGACAGTGTGTGGGATGCACTCCCATGGTCCAAATATACGTGAGCTATAGCTACCCAAGACAACACGCCAATCCTAAGCCCACCCACGTCACATGGCCGAGAGTGGCATCACTCTGGCCTCCATCTAGCGGGCGACAGTTGGGAGGGCTGAGGCATATCACATCACCGAGAGTGGCATCACTCTGGCCTCCATCTAGCGGACGACAGTTGGGAGGGCTGAGGCATATCACATCGCCGAGAGTGGCATCACTCTGGCCTCCATCTAGCGGGCGACAGTTGGGAGGGCTGAGGCATATCACATCGCCGAGAGTGGCATCACTCTGGCCTCCATCTAGCGGGCGACAGTTGGGAGGGCTGAGGCATATCACATCGCCGAGAGTGGCATCACTCTGGCCTCCATCTAGCGGGCGACAGTTGGGAGGGCTGAGGCATATCACATCGCCGAGAGTGGCATCACTCTGGCCTCCATCTAGCGGGCGACAGTTGGGAGGGCTGAGGAACACCCACTCCCAGTCCGCCGATACCTCCCTGGCTATACACTATACACAGATCCGGCCGAGTGTACTGCCGGCTACTGGTCTCAGCACCGAGTGTACCGAGTGTACTGCCGGCTACTGGTCTCAGTGCCGAGTGTACTGCCGGCTACTGGCCTCAGTACCGAGTGTACCGAGTGTACTGCCGGCTACTGGTCTCAGCACCGAGTGTACCGAGTGTACTGCCGGCTACTGGTCTCAGTGCCGAGTGTACTGCCGGCTACTGGCCTCAGTACCGAGTGTACCCAGTGTACTGCCGGCTACTGGTCTCAGCACCCAGTGTACTGCCGGCTACTGGTCTCAGCACCGAGTGTACCCAGTGTACTGCCGGCTACTGGTCTCGGCGCCGAGTGTACTGCCGGCTACTGTTCTCAGTGCCGAGTGTACTGCCGGCTACTGGTCTCAGCACCCAGTGTACTGCCGGCTACTGGTCTCAGCACCGAGTGTACCGAGTGTACTGCCGGCTACTGGTCTCAGTGCCGAGTGTACTGCCGGCTACTGGCCTCAGTACCGAGTGTACCCAGTGTACTGCCGGCTACTGGTCTCAGCACCCAGTGTACTGCCGGCTACTGGTCTCAGCACCGAGTGTACCCAGTGTACTGCCGGCTACTGGTCTCGGCGCCGAGTGTACTGCCGGCTACTGTTCTCAGTGCCGAGTGTACTGCCGGCTACTGGTCTCAGCACCCAGTGTACTGCCGGCTACTGGTCTCAGCACCGAGTGTACCCAGTGTACTGCCGGCTACTGGTCTCGGCGCCGAGTGTACTGCCGGCTACTGTTCTCAGTGCCGAGTGTACTGCCGGCTACTGGTCTCAGCACCCAGTGTACTGCCGGCTACTGGTCTCAGCACCGAGTGTACCGAGTGTACTGCCGGCTACTGGTCTCAGTGCCGAGTGTACTGCCGGCTACTGGCCTCAGTACCGAGTGTACCCAGTGTACTGCCGGCTACTGGTCTCAGCACCCAGTGTACTGCCGGCTACTGGTCTCAGCACCCAGTGTACTGCCGGCTACTGGTCTCAGTGCCGAGTGTACTGCCGGCTACTGGTCTCAGCACCGAGTGTACTGCCGGCTACTGGTCTCAGCGCCGAGTGTACTGCCGGCTACTGGTCTCAGCACCGAGTGTACTGCCGGCTACTGGTCTCAGTCCCGAGTGTACTGCCGGCTACTGGTCTCAGCACCGAGTGTACTGCCGGCTACTGGTCTCAGCGTGGACAAAGAAAAGAAGAACGCTGCCTGGTCGGGCCTGGTCGGGCTGGTATCCAGGCTGCAGTGACAGCAGAAGCGTGTGGACAGAGGGACAGACGGGGGGTCACAGGGGCCGACAGGGGTCACAGGGGCCGACAGGGGTCACAGGGGCCGACAGGGGTCAGAGGGGCCGACAGGGGTCACAGGGGCCGACGGGGGTCACTGGGGCAGACGGTCACAGGGGCCGGCAGGGGTCACAGGGGCCGACAGGGGTCACAGGGGCCGGCAGGGGTCACAGGGGCCGGCAGGGGTCACAGGGGCCGGCAGGAGTCACAGGGGCCGGCAGGGGTCACATGGGCCGGCAGGGGTCACAGGGGCCGACAGGGGTCACAGGGGCCGACGGGGGTCACTGGGGCAGACGGTCACAGGGGCCGGCAGGGGTCACAGGGACCGACAGGGGTCACAGGGGCCGACAGGGGTCACAGGGGTCGACGGGGGTCACTGGGGCAGACGGTCACAGGGGCCGGCAGGGGTCACAGGGACCGACAGGGGTCACAGGGACCGACAGGGGTCACAGGGGCCGACAGGGGTCACAGGGGCCGGCAGGGGTCACAGGGGCCGGCAGGAGGCACAGGGGCCGGCAGGGGTCACAGGGGCCGGCAGGGGTCACAGGGGCCGGCAGGGGTCAGGGTCACAGGGGCCGGCAGGGGTCAGGGTCACAGGGGCCGGCAGGGGTCAGGGTCACAGGGGCCGGCAGGGGCCAGGGTCACAGGGGCCGGCAGGGGTCAGGGTCACAGGGGCCGGCAGGGCTCTGGGGCCGGCAGGGGTCACAGGGGGCCGGCAGGGTCAGTCTGGGGCCTGCGGGGGTCAGTCTGGGGCCTGCGGGGGTCAGTCTGGGGCCTGCGAGGGTCAGTCTGGGGCCTGCGGGGGTCAGTCTGGGGCCTGCGGGGGTCAGTCTGGGGCCGGCGGGGTCAGTCAGGGGCCGGCGGGGGTCAGTCTGGGGCCGGCGGGGTCAGTCAGGGGCCGGCGGGGTAAGTCTGGGGCCTGTCCACTCACGAAGGCGGCTCCGCTGGCGATCATGGTGCTGTACGCGTCCATCAGGTGCTCCTCCACCTGGACACAGGTGCCCAGCGCAGAGAACACCGTCTCCACCACCAGGTAGAGCGCGTGCGGCACGTCCTCGCCCATACAGTACGCTGCCCGGGCGGAGAGATGGACGACTCAGACTAACAGATCATCCCGACTCACGCAGACCAGACACCCCCGCAGACGATGCTGTCCAGAATCTGAGTCGTCGGAGAGATGGACGACTCATATCAGCCCGACTCACGCAGACCAGACACACGCGGACGACGGCAGCAGGCTACTGACACGATCGCAATGGGCCGTCAGCACAAACTTCGATACCGTCAAATCCACTACTTACGAAACAACAACATACACGAACTGAGATGGGACGCAGCCGCATCGTATTGTATTGTATTTACTTCGTGGGCTTATCTCTGACACATGACCGAGGTCATAGGTGTATTCTTAAGCCCGAGTCAATCGCACGAGGACATACAGTGATGGGTAAAATACAGGCACACTTCATACACACGATAAAACAGCGGCAATCAAGATTCAAGCATCAATCTAGATCATTTTCAACCTCCACCTCAGACGCCTTTATGCCCAACGTCATGTTCTCCGTCAACCCCATGGCCCGTCTGGCTGCAGGTTCACCATCCCACTGTGCCCGACCGAGGCGGCGAGGCGGCCGAGGCGGCGGGGCCCGCTAAGCCCACTCACCGCAGAAGCCAGCACTGATGGACATCATCTTGTTGGGGGCGCAGCGTATGACATGCAGCGGCGGTCCGGTCACCTCAAACTCGCCCTGGTCCGAGACCTCGGCAGGTTCGGCCGGCAGCACCCGACACGACAACAGCTGCGCGGAGACAGACGGTGTCGGTAACAATGAGGACCTACAGCCGCGCACAGCACGCCGGCAGACAGGGTAGCAGCTGCTGCACGGATACCGGCCGGCTTGGTACACAGCACCGCGCCACAGACCGCGGGACGCAATACACTCGCCGTGCCATAATGATGTGGAGCTGAACAGTGAGCAAGGCTCCCTAGACCACGACGGTCTCTGGCTCCCTAGACCACGACGGTATCTGGCTCCCTAGACCACGACGGTATCTGGCTTCCTAGTCCACGACGGTATCTGGCTTCCTAGACCACGACGGTCTATGGCTCCCTAAACCTCGACGGTCTCTGGCTCCCTAGACCACGACGGTCTCTGGCTCCCTAGACCACGATGGTCTCTGGCTCCCTAGACCACGACGGTATCTGGCTCCCTAGACCACGACGGTCTCTGGCCAGGACAAGCCATTCATATTATGTTGCTAGCGGTAACTCAGATCAGCTTCTAGAGACGCTGGAGTGAAATCAAAACACCGAATGTCAGCATTTTATATGACTGAAGACTGAAGACCAGACAGCTAAAGGGAGTGTGACTGGTGTGGGTCAAGTGACTGAAAAGGTAGATGAAATCGGATCAGCTGCTGGCCGAGATGGCAGCAGGGTGGTACTGTCGACGCCGCTGAGGTTAGGAGTGGCTGCACAGGGCGGTGTGTACTGTGTGTGTCGGCTGCAGCAGTGTATCGGGAGTGTCGGGAGTGTGTCAGTGTGTCGGGAGTGTCGGGAGTGTGTCAGTGTGTCGGGAGTGTCGGGAGTGTCGGGAGTGTCGGGAGTGTGTCGGGAGTGTGTCAGTGTGTCGGGAGTGTCGGGAGTGTGTCAGTGTGTCGGGAGTGTCGGGAGTGTGTCAGTGCGTCGGGAGTGTCAGGAGTGTGTCAGTGTGTCGGGAGTGTCAGGAGTGTCAGTGTGTCGGGAGTGTCGGGAGTGTGTCAGTGTGTCGGGAGTGTGTCAGTGTGTCGGGAGTGTGTCAGTGTGTCGGGAGTGTCGGGAGTGTGTCAGTGTGTCGGGAGTGTCGGGAGTGTCGGGAGTGGGTCAGTGTGTCGGGAGTGTGTCAGTGTGTCGGGAGTGTGTCAGTGTGTCGGGAGTGTCGGGAGTGTGTCAGTGTGTCGGGAGTGTCGGGAGTGTCAGGAGTGTGTCGGGAGTGTCGGGAGTGTGTCAAGTGTGTCGGGAGTGTGTCAGTGTGTCGGGAGTGTCGAGTGTGTCAGTGTATCGGGAGTGTCGGGAGTGTGTCAGTGTGTCGGGAGTGTCGGGAGTGTCGGGAGTGTCGGGAGTGTGTCGGGAGTGTGTCAGTGTGTCGGGAGTGTCGGGAGTGTGTCAGTATGTCGGGAGTATCGGGAGTGTGTCGGTGTGTCGGGAGTGTCGGGAGTGTGTCAGTGTGTCAGTGTGTCGGGAGTGTCGGGAGTGTGTCAGTGTGTCGGGAGTGTCGGGAGTGTCGGGAGTGTCAGGAGTGTGTCAGTGTGTCGGGAGTGTGACTGACCGCAGTCATCCGCTCGCGCGAGACGCCCGGCACCAGGGAGATGAAGAGCCGCGTCTTGCCGTCAGAGATGGGAGTCAGACGTCCGATCAGACGCACCAGCACCGACGCCTTCACCGCCACGAACACTATGTCCGCCTCACGCACCACGTCGTCTGAGGAGACGGGCCGGCCCAGCGTCAGCTCACACATACATACGGCGATACCAACAGCACACTACCTAATGCGCACCCACATCAGCGCACAAACAAGCACACTGACCACGTGTCATCAGCGCACAAACACGCACACTGACCACGTGTCATCAGCGCACAAACACGCACACTGACCACGTGTCATCAGCGCACAAACACGCACACTGACCACGTGTCATCAGCGCACAAACACGCACACTGACCACGTGTCGAGATGAAAATAAGCTCCAAAGAGCCGGTTACGAAGGCGTTAGACATTCCTGACAACGCGTTTAATCACAAACCGCAACATGTTTAGTAATCATGTGTCGCTTACTTGAACTCTTTGGAAAGCGTGTAGAAGAGAGTAGGTTATAATGGTACGCTACCGTCAGTGTAAGACAAGCGGACATCCGACTAAACGAGCACGTCATGTCCGGTATGTTCACTGGCACACGTTTCATGACGGCTTCGTGATCTCCTCTGACCGTTGTTGTTTGTGGTTTTGCACTTCCAGCGTCTCCACTGCATCATGTTCCGCTGGGTCGGGGCGCTGACGATCACGTCGCGAGGCAGCAGCAGCCCTGGGAAACACGGAGGAACCGGGGTCACGCCGCGGCGCTGACGATCACGTCTGGAGGCAGCAGCAGCCCTGGGGAAACACGGAGGAGCCGGGGTCACGCCGCGGCGCTGACGATCACGTCTGGAGGCAGCAGCAGCCCTGGGGAAACACGGAGGAACCGGGGTCACGCCGCGGCGCTGGGTCACGCCGCGGCGCTGACGATCACGTCTGGAGGCAGCAGCAGCCCTGGGGAAACACGGAGGAACCGGGGTCACGCCGCGGCGCTGGGTCACGCCGCGGCGCTGACGATCACGTCTGGAGGCAGCAGCAGCCCTGGGGAACACGGAAGAACCGGGGTCACGCCGCGGCGCTGACGATCACGTCTGGAGGCAGCAGCAGCCCTGGGGAAACACGAAGGAACCGGGGTCACGCCGCGGCGCTGACGTCTGGAGGCAGCAGCAGCCCTGGGGAAACACGGAGGAACCGGGGTCACGCCGCGGCGCTGACGATCACGTCTGGAGGCAGCAGAAGCCCTGGGGAAACACGGAGGAACCGGGGTCACGCCGCGGCGCTGACGATCACGTCTGGAGGCAGCAGAAGCCCTGGGGAAACACGGAGGAACCGGGGTCACGCCGCGGCGCTGACGTCGTGAGGCAGCAGCAGCCCTGGGGAAACACGGAGGAACCGGGGTCACGCCGCGGCGCTGACGTCTGGAGGCAGCAGCAGCCCTGGGGAAACACGGAGGAACCGGGGTCACGCCGCGGCGCTGACGATCACGTCTGGAGGCAGCAGAAGCCCTGGGGAAACACGGAGGAACCGGGGTCACGCCGCGGCGCTGGGTCACGCCGCGGCGCTGGGTCACGCCGCGGCGCTGACGATCACGTCTGGAGGCAGCAGCAGCCCTGGGGAAACACGGAGGAACCGGGGTCACGCCGCGGCGCTGACGATCGCGTCATGAGGTAGCAGCAGCAGCCCTGGGGAAACACGGAGGAACCGGGGTCACACCGCGGCGCTGACGATCGCGTCATGAGGTAGCAGCAGCAGCCCTGGGGAAACACGGAGGAACCGGGGTCACACCGCGGCGCTGACGATCGCGTCATGAGGTAGCAGCAGCAGCCCTGGGGAAACACGGAGGAACCGGTCACGCCGCGGCAACACCGCTGATTGTGACTAACGTGACATTACTGTACTGGGTAACAATATTGTAACCTATAGAACGCTGATCAGTCAGGAGTGGACGATATGTGTGAGTAGCTGGGCAGAAATATTGATACAACCTTAGTATGGCGTTTTCACTCCAGCTGCTGTTCATAGTCGGTGATGAGTTTCGGTATATTTTGAGCTTAGGGTGCCTCAACTGTTCGGGTTATTCGGCGCAGGTGCATACTTTATCAGCCGTTCAAAAATACGCCTGCCCAACGTTTCGCACACAATTCTGGCCTCAGCACACTCCGGCCGCAGTAGGCTTCCGCCGGATGGACGCGGCGCCCTCTCACCTTGCTCGAGCATGCCCTGCGCGATGGCCTGTGAGATCTGGCCGGCGCCCAGGAACCCGACCTTGCGGTTCCCCAGGCCGATCGAGTAGGTGACACGGCCCTGGCGACATGTGTGCATACGTCAGACCAGAGCTGCAGTGTCCAGCCAGCGATCATACGCAGTCTGCCGTGAGTGGTGCCGCGCCGGTACTGTGCTCAACAGATGCGCGACCAGTGCTTAACTGTTCAGCAAACACAGACAAGTTTTACCAAGCTAACATAGCCGACCGCCGGCTCAGTTCGCTTCACCAGCATTGATTGACGCCCCACTATCCTTCAATTACTGTGGAGAATACTCATCATAATCAAAGTAAGTGGCAAAGCCTTATCAGCAAAGACGAATCAAAGCCTGACAGCGAACGAGACCTATCGCGTCTCCGACAACCAGCCGTCTCGTGAATGTTCGCTGCCCGACCTCCCCCATCCCCTCCTCACCGAGAAGTCGCTCTCGAGCAGGGGCGAGGCCGCCCGGTCGTCGTCTCCGCCGCCGCCGCCGCCGCCGGGCGAGTCGTAGCCGGAGGGTCCGGCCGCGTCATACCCGGAGGGTCCGGCCGCGTCATGACCGCTGTACTGGCCGTCCATGGTCATCTCCATCAGCTGGAAGTCGCCGCCGCCGCCCCCGGCCGGCGGCGGCGACTCCGGCTCCTGGTCGGCGCTCGCCAGGTGTTTCCGGCTCTGACTGTGTACCTTGAGCGCCTTCAGCTGGGCGGTGAGGCCGCAGCGGCACTGGCGGCACCAGACGCGGTACTCCTTGCCCGGCAGCTCGGTGCACCAGTCTGCACACACGACACGGAGCTGTCAGTCGACCGGCCCGTCCGCCAGCACACACGCGGTACACACAGACAGAACGCCGCACAACAAAGTCCGCCACCACACACACAGACAAAACGCCGCACAACAAAGTCCGCCACCACACACACACATACAGAACGCCGCACAACAAAGTCCACCACCACACACACAGAGACAGAACGCCGCACAACGAAGTCCACCACCACACACACACAGACAGAACGCCGCACAACAAAGTCCACCACCACACACACACAGACAGAACGCCGTACAACAAAGTCCGCCACCACACACACAGACAGAACGCCGCACAACAAAGTCCACCACCACACACACACAGACAGAACGCCGCACAACAAAGTCCACCACCACACACACACACAGACAGAACGCCGCACAACAAAGTCCGCCACCACACACACAGACAGAACGCCGCACAACAAAGTCCGCCACCACACACACAGACAGGACGCCGCACAACAAAGTCCAATCAGACAGGCGGGGGGGATTCCAGGATAGATCGACAAGGGACAAGATAGATCGATAGATCGGACACCCTACATCTCAGATTTCGATGAAAGTCCGTTATAGGGGTTATCTGAGGCGCCAAATCGCGATGTGCAAGTTTCAGCTCGATTGGAGTTACGGCTGCCAAGTTATAGCCTCCGGCACTTTCGTGAGGTCACCTTGCATGACTTAGCCGATCAGCTAATAACTCCATAACAAATTATCCAATTCCTAGAAACCCATACATTTTCTGAATGGAAATGAAGTGAGGAACATCATTCCAGGCCCGGTTTTGTTGTGGATTCTGACGAAATGACCCTGTGACCTCTGGTGACCTGACCTGACCTTGACAGGAGCGCAGTGAAAATAATTTTGTTTTATATTGTCAAAATATACCTTGGTAGGTTGTCTTTGCACAGGAAAAAAATTGGTGTATGTATTTTTTATAAATGTACTTTTTAATTGCTCAAAATAGCGCGTTTTTCTTTTTCCGCCAACAACAACAAAAAAAAATTAATTGTCCCATGATGGAATTTATTGCGGATTTTGTGTCACACGGAGGTTTCAGGTTGCAATATAAGCCACTTGAAGGTTAAGTTGGGTGAATTTCTTGATGACCCAGGTGCAATTGTTGCTCAGTGACCTCTACAAGGTCAGCTGAGGCCATCTGAGGTCACCGGTACTTTTTGCCAATAACTCTCGATATAATACATTTAGAGACGTGAGAATGACACCACTGTGTTTATCTCGTCGAGTCGTGTCGCCCCATATGCAACATCACCTACCTGGGCCACCCAATGATCTTGAACTGAGATTAAATTTTGAAGTTGACCTAACCAGGTCGCCATTAATATGATTCGAAGGGCATTGACGAGAAAAACACGATGGTGTTAAAATGATTGCTCTATGTTAAATATATAAAAAGATATTCACGAACAACATTTTTTTTTACTAGCAACAATGAACTTCAAGTTGTTTGTGAATAACTTTGTATCGATTAAACATACAACAATCATTTTAACACCATCGTGTTTCTCTTGTCAAGGCACTTCAAAACATATTAATGGTGACCTGGTTAGGTCAACTTCAAAATTTGACCTCAGGTCAAGGTCATTGGGTGACCCAGGTAGGTTATGTTGCATATGGGGCGACGCGACTCGACGAGACAAACACAGTGGTGTAATTCACAGGTCTCTATATGCATTATATCAAGAGTTATTTGGAGAAAAAAAAGTGTTAGTGATCTCAGACCTCAGCTGACCTTGCAGAGGTCACTGAACAACAATTGCGCATGGGTATCAAGAAATCCACCCAACTTAACCTTCAAGTGGCTTATATTGCAACATGAAACCTTCGTGTGACACAGAAACCGCAATAAATGCCATCATGGGACAATTCATCTTTTTTTTTTGTGAAAAGAGAAAAACGCGTTATTTTGAGCAATTGAAAAGTACATTTATAGAAAATACCTATCTCCAATGTTTTCCCTGTGCAAAGACAACTTACCAAAGTATATTTCAAAAATATAAAACAAAATTATTTTCACTGCGCTCGTGTCAAGGTCAGGTCAGGTCACCAGAGGTCACGGGTCATTTCGTCAGAATCCACACACACAAAAACGGCCTGGGATGATGTTCCTCACTTCATTGCCATTCAGCAAATGTATGGGTTTCTAGGAATTGGATAATTTGTTGTGGAGTTATTAGCTGATCGGCTAAGTCATGCAAGGTGACCTCACGAAAGTGCCGGAGGCTATAACTCGGCAGCCGTAACTCCAATCGAGCTGAAACTTGCACAGCGCGATTTGGCGTTCCAGATAACCCCTATAACGGACTTATATCGAAATATGAGATGTAGTGTGTTAATTTGGGTTTTTCGCTTGTCGATCTGTCCTGGAATGCCCCAGACAGAACATGCATTTCTAGTTGAGTGGATCCCACCGAGACCTCTCAGTTGGGCTCCGTCACCAAAGCAGCGCTGCCGGCACCACACGGAGAGTACAGCCCGGTCCCGGTCCCGGCCTCCCCCACACTGCCGGCACCACACGGAGAGTACAGTCCGGTCCTGGTCCCGGCCTCCCCCACACTGCCGGCACCACACGGATAGTACAGCCCGGTCCCGGTCCCGGCCTCCCTCACACTGCCGGCACCACACGGAGAGTACAGCCCGGTCCCGGCCTCCCCCACACTGCCGGCACCACACGGAGAGTACAGCCCGGTCCCGGCCTCCCCCACACTGCCGGCACCACACGGAGAGTACAGCCCGGTCCCGGCCTCCCCCACACTGCCGGCACCACACGGAGAGTACAGCCCGGTCCCGGTCCCGGCCTCCCCCACACTGCCGGCACCACACGGAGAGTACAGCCCGGTCCCGGCCTCCCCCACACTGCCGGCACCACACGGAGAGTACAGCCCGGTCCCGGTCCCGGTCCCGGCCTCCCCCACACTGCCGGCACCACACGGAGAGTACAGCCCGGTCCCGGCCTCCCCCACACTGCCGGCACCACGCGGAGAGTACAGCCCGGTCCCGGCCTCCTCCACACTGCCGGCACCACACGGAGAGTACAGTCCGGTCCCGGCCTCCCCCACACTACCGGCACCACACGGAGAGTACAGCCCGGTCCCGGCCTCTCCCACACGGAGAGTACAGCCCGGTCACGGCCTCCCCCACACTGCCGGCACCACACGGAGAGTACAGCCCGGTCCCGGCCTCCTCCACACTGCCGGCACCACACGGAGAGTACAGCCCGGTCCCGGCCTCCTCCACACTGCCGGCACCACACGGAGAGTACAGCCCGGTCCCGGCCTCCCACACACTGCCGGCACCACACGGAGAGTACAGCCCGGTCCTGGTCCCGGCCTCCTCCACACTGCCGGCACCACACGGAGAGTACAGTTCGGTCCCGGCCTCCCCCACACTGCCGGCACCACACGGAGAGTACAGCCCGGTTCCGGTCCCGGCCTCCCCCACACTGCCGGCACCACACGGAGAGTACAGCCCGGTCCCGGTCCCGGCCTCCCCCACACTGCCGGCACCACACGGAGAGTACAGCCCGGTCCCGGCCTCCCCCACATTGCCGGCATCACACGGAGAGTACAGCCCGGTCTCGGCCTCCCCCACACTGCCGGCACCACACGGAGAGTACAGCCCGGTCCCGGCCTCCCCCACACTGCCGGCACCACACGGAGAGTACAGTCCGGTCCTGGTCCCGGCCTCCCCCACACTGCCGGCAACACACGGAGAATACAGCCCGGTCCCGGCCTCCCCCACACTGCCGGCACCACACGGAGAGTACAGCCCGGTCCCGGCCTCCCCCACACTGCCGGCACCACACGGAGAGTACAGCCCGGTCCCGGCCTCCCCCACACTGCCGGCACCACACGGAGAGTACAGTCCGGTCCCGGTCCCGGCCTCCCCCACACTGCCGGCACCACACGGAGAGTACAGTCCGGTCCCGGTCCCGGCCTCCCCCACACTGCCGGCACCACACGGAGAGTACAGCCCGGTCCCGGCCTCCTCCACACTGCCGGCACCACACGGAGAGTACAGCCCGGTCCCGGCCTCCTCCACACTGCCGGCACCACACGGAGAGTACAGCCCGGTCCCGGTCCCGGCCTCCCCCACACTGCCGGCACCACACGGAGAGTACAGTCCGGTCCCGGCCTCCCCCACAATGCCGGCACCACACGGAGAGTACAGCCCGGTCCCGGTCCCGGCCTCCCCCACACTGCCGGCACCACACGGAGAGTACAGTCCGGTCCCGGTCCCGGCCTCCCCCACACTGCCGGCACCACACGGAGAGTACAGTCCGGTCCCGGTCCCGGCCTCCCCCACACTGCCGGCACCACACGGAGAGTACAGCCCGGTCCCGGCCTCCTCCACACTGCCGGCACCACACGGAGAGTACAGTCCGGTCCCGGCCTCCCCCACACTGCCGGCACCTCACGGAGAGTACAGCCCGGTCCCGGTCCCGGCCTCCCCCACGCTACCGGCACCACACGGAGAGTACAGCCCGGTCCCGGCCTCCTCCACACTGCCGGCACCACACGGAGAGTACAGCCCGGTCCCGGCCTCCCCCACACTGCCGGCACCACACGGAGAGTACAGCCCGGTCCCGGTCCCGGCCTCCTCCCCACTGCCGGCACCACACGGAGAGTACAGCCCGGTCCCGGCCTCCTCCCCACTGCCGGAACCACACGGAGAGTACAGCCCGGTCCCGGCCTCCTCCCCACTGCCGGCACCACACGGAGAGTACAGCCCGGTCCCGGACTCCTCCCCACTGCCGGCACCACACGGAGAGTACAGCCCGGTCCCGGCCTCCTCCCCACTGCCGGCACCACACGGAGAGTACAGCCCGGTCCCGGCCTCCTCCCCACTGCCGGCACCACACGGAGAGTACAGCCCGGTCCCGGCCTCCCCCACTCTGCCGGCACTACACGGAGAGTACAGCCCGGTCCCGGCCTCCTCCCCACTGCCGGCACCACACGGAGAGTACAGCCCGGTCCCGGCCTCCTCCCCACTGCCGGCACCACACGGAGAGTACAGCCCGGTCCCGGCCTCCTCCCCACTGCCGGCACCACACGGAGAGTACAGCCCGGTCCCGGCCTCCTCCCCACTGCCGGCACCACACGGAGAGTACAGCCCGGTCCCGGCCTCCTCCCCACTGCCGGCACCACACGGAGAGTACAGCCCGGTCCCGGCCTCCTCCCCACTGCCGGCACCACACGGAGAGTACAGCCCGGTCCCGGCCTCCTCCCCACTGCCGGCACCACACGGAGAGTACAGCCCGGTCCCGGCCTCCTCCCCACTGCCGGCACCACACGGAGAGTACAGCCCGGTCCCGGCCTCCTCCCCACTGCCGGCACCACACGGAGAGTACAGCCCGGTCCCGGCCTCCTCCCCACTGCCGGCACCACACGGAGAGTACAGCCCGGTCCCGGCCTCCTCCCCACTGCCGGCACCACACGGAGAGTACAGCCCGGTCCCGGCCTCCCCCACACTGCCGGCACCACACGGAGAGTACAGCCCGGTCCCGGCCTCCTCCACACTGCCGGCACCACACGGAGAGTACAGCCCGGTCCCGGCCTCCTCCCCACACTGCCGGCACCACACGGAGAGTACAGCCCGGTCCCGGCCTCCTCCACACTGCCGGCACCACACGGAGAGTACAGCCCGGCCTCCTCCACACTGCCGGCACCACACGGAGAGTACAGCCCGATCCCGGCCTCCTCCCCACTGCCGGCACCACACGGAGAGTACAGCCCGGTCCCGGCCTCCCACACACTGCCGGCACCACACGGAGAGTACAGCCCGGCCTCCTCCACACTGCCGGCACCACACGG
Organism: Chirona hameri; assembly: GCA_036785665.1. Lineage (NCBI taxonomy): Eukaryota > Metazoa > Arthropoda > Thecostraca > Balanomorpha > Balanidae > Chirona > Chirona hameri. The sequence continues at coordinate 52,806 of JAXIVJ010004720.1, read as the reverse complement.
AGAGTACAGCCCGATCCCGGTCCTGGCCTCCTCCACACTGCCGGCGCCTGCCGCCTCCGTCTTACCGGCCAGGTCCGGGTGGTCCAGCAGGCTCGGGTGGAACTTCCGCGTCTTGGCTGAGCTGTTGATGCTGCGACGAACGGGAGTGCCGCGCTGAAGAAACAAACGTCGGTCTCTCGTCACTAGTCAGTGCAGTGTGTACTCATCTCATCGAGTCGATTCTTCCAGTATGATAGCCTCAGAAGATAATACGAATATAATATTGCTTTGCTTCTAATGATGTCGAAGTCATCATTCCACGTCCAAATGTTGGCTCACGCAATAATTATGTTATCCTGGACACATGTTTGAACATTTTTTTCTCGAACAATGATAGACCTAAGCAACAAAGCGATATTTCGCCGAAAAAAAAGAACAATGCTGGTTATCATTTGACTAACCACATCACTGAACGGACATATGCCCGGAATAAACAAGAAGTCATTCATAGAAAACGGATCCCAGATCCGCCTAAATATTGGAGACGGTTTTGCTTTTTTCTACGGACTCATTGGGACCTAAGATGTTTGAGTTGCGAGCCAGTGGGAGCCCAACTGCGCCTCCAATATGTTTGGTGAAGACCTACCGGACATGAGCATCGCGTACACATCGTTCCGTATTCAAGTTATATATATTGGATCGACTTACACACGTCTGTCACTGTCGAAGACAAGCAATATTTACCTCCGTGCGCAAAGAAGTCGGACGCACAGAGGTACTCTGGTCATTGATGACACAAAACTTGTAAACTTAGCTTGAATTACACACCTCATAGTACACCAAGTTTTTCTTGTGTTTTGAGCAGATGGAGTGTTTCCTCAGGTCATTCCTCCTGGCGTGCAGAGCTCTGTCGCAGACTTTGCAGAACGCCAGTAGTCTGTTGGACGGATGGGGCTGGAACAAACCGAAACAGCATGATGATAGCTTCTCTTAAATGGCGCCCATCAGACCATCAATAACTATTCCCCTGGAGCGAGTATACACCTAACAAAAGCTCGTGCAGGATGGAAAGTCTGAGGATGTACGCTGGTAGCTCTCAAGTAGACAAAACTTGTAAACTTTAGTCCGCCCCTGTAGCTCAGTCGGTAGAGCGCTGGGCTTCTGACCTCACCCGGTAGTGGCAGCCCAGGCTCGAGTAGCTTCGGCGCTCGCTATTTGCCCCTGACTGGGATGGCCTGTGGCCGGTGGCAGCGGTCGCACTCAAAGTCAGGTGACGTCAGAGGGCGGGGCGGACCGTGCCCAGGTATGTCGGGCACGTCAAACTTTCGCTTCTAAATTCTGTCGGACGCCAGGATTTGCTTGATCGGGTGGTGGGGTCAGGGCCTGCGCAACAAGCTATGCTTAGCGTGGGTCCTGACCTCGGAAATCCATCCATTCAAAAACATTCGGACTAAATTTATATAAAAAGTAGAATGTTTGAAGGGGACATCAAAACACTCACCTTTAACCATCCTTTGCAGAAATCAATACTCTCCCACTCCCTTCTGTATCTCTGAATGTATTGTTTCTGCTTGAGACGAGGGTTGATCGTGTTCGGAGTGGACTGTAGATGCTCTGCTTTGACGTGGATGATACGCCTTGATGATACTGCCTTGATGATACCGTCCCCGTCCGACGAAGCCGACGCGTTCATCTCCTCATATTCGGGATCCCTCAGCTCCACCTGGGAGACATCGACGACCTCCTCCTCCTCCTCCTCCACCTCCATTTTGGTAAAGACACCGCTGGCTCCTGGAAAACAGGAGAGGTTTTTGTGCGGTGCTGTTGTTAGGGTTGCGAGCGGTCAGAGCGGCCAGTGCTCTGCGCCCTGCCCGCCGCGTTTGCCGCAAAGCTCACTGCTAGAGGCCAGTCCAGAGCAGCGTGGCCGCTTATTCTCGTACTCGTCATGCGGTCAACCCGTCGGGTCCCCGATAACGATCGGGGCTCGCTGCCGCTCCGTAATTCGGCTAAGATGCTATTTTGGTGCAAAAATGAAGCACAAAGTGCGTTCGAAAATCTGACTTTTCCCCGCCAACACTAATTCAGCATGGGCAAAATCCTTTGGGTGGGAGGTGACATCACCCTTTCTCTGCTTGCATGAAAAGTGTTGTGACTGTAGGCTGCATCAGTTCTCGGCTGTTCCGCCTAGTGTGTATTATGCACTCGTCGGATTTTCGTTTTTATGTAAGACTAGAGGGCCTGTATTGCGCGATGCGCAATTTATATATATAGCCAGCTAATTTATATATGCTAGCCGTTTCCCGTATCTCGTATTCCGTATTCAGTATTCCGTATTCCTTATTCCTTATTCCGTATTCCGTAGTCCGTATCTCGTATTCCGTATTCCGTAGTCCATATCTCGTATTCCGTATTCCGTATTCCGTATTCCGTATTCCGTATTCCGTATCTCGTATTCCGTATTCCGTATTCCGTATTCCGTATCTCGTATTCCGTATTCCGTTCCCGTTATTGTATCCCGTTCCCGTATCCCGTTCCCGTTCCCGTATCCCGTTCCCGTATCCCGTTCCCGTATCCCGTTCCCGTATCCCGTATACCGTATCCCGCTCCCTCTCCAGTTCCCGTTCCCGTATCCCGTTTCTGTATCTCGTTTCCGCATCCCGTTCCCGTAGCACGTTCCCGTATCACGTTCCCGTATCCCGTTCCCGTATCCCGTTCCCGTATCCCGTTCCCGTATCCCGTTCCCGTATCCCGTATCTCGTTTCCCGTTTCGGTATCCCGTATCCCGTTCCCATATTATGATCCCGTATCCCGTTCCCGTATCCCGTATTCCTTAATCAGCTCCCGTATCCAGTTCCCGTATACCGTTCCCGCATCCCGTTCCCGTATCCCGTTCCCGTATCCCGTTCCCGTATCTCTTATATCGTTCTCGTATCCCGTTCCCGTATCCCGTTCCCGTATCCCTTTCCCTATACCTTTCCCGTATCCCGTTCCCGTATCCCGTATGGCGCTCCCGCTCCAGTTCCCGTTCCCGTATCCCATTTCCGTATCACGTTACCCTATCCTGTGCCCGTATCCCATTCTCGTATCCTGTTCCCGTATGCCGTTCCCGTATCCCGTTCCTGTATCCCGTTCCCTATACCGTATCCCATTCCCGTATCTCATTCCCGTATCCCGTTCCCGTATCCCGTTCCCGTACCCATATCCCGTTCCCGTATCCCGTTCCCGTATCCCGTATCCCGTTCCCGTATCCCGTATTTAGTTCCCGTATCCTTTTCCCATATCCAGTTCCCATATCCCGTTCCCGTATATCGTATCCCGTATCCCGTTCCCGTATCCTGTTAACGTATCCCGATCCCGTATCCCGTTCTCTTATCCCGCTCCCGTATCCCGCTCCCGTATATCGCTCCCGTATCCCGTTCCCGTATCCCGTTTCCGTATCCCGTTTCCGTATCCCGCTTCCGTATCCCGTTCCCGTATAACGTTCCCGTATCTCGCTCCCGTATCCCGCTCCCGTATCCCGCTCCCGTATCTTATTCCCGTATCTAGTACACCGTTACGATATCTCCTTACCATATCTAGTTACCGCATCTTATTCCCGTATCCTGTTCCCGTATCTCGTTCCAGCATCCCTTTCTCGTACCCAGTTTCCGTATCTTGTTGCCGTATTTCGTTCCCATATCTTCTTACCGCATCTCGTTCCCGTGTCGCAGTCTCTGCCAAAACATTTTAGCGGTTTACATGCCTGAAATATGTCAACCGGCTTCAACAAAATCTCCCCGGGAGGGAGGTGCGACGTCAGCTGGTCATGCGCTCATTGATGAATTTGACTGTGGCAGTCTTGGGCAAACTTAAACGATGCTATTTTATTCGACGCAATTATTTCGCAACGTTAGCGTCGGTAATCGTTTACGTTTGACTTCAGCATGAGTTACCTATGAGCGATTTACATAATATTTTGGGTGGATATAGGTCAGCAAGAACGGTGCTATCCGTCTGTGTAAATTTGCCTGTCACGTTTGTCTTCGTTTTGGGTGTTACGGCGGTGTGAAGCATTAAATGGTCCAAAAATATTGCATTTCAACTTCAACTCTAAAATATTAGTCACACAGCTTTGAGTCACACATATAATTTGAAGACGGTCGCTGCGCCTGCAAAATGGTGCCCGGTTCAGCCTTCTACGTCGAACGGTTTCCGAGCACCAATTTAAATCCTGAATAGGCCAATTTTATCATTAAAGTGATCACAACTTTGCACGTGGCACGCGCATCGCTCTGGACGACATCCTATACGCAAGGTCAATCGATTATCTATCACATAGTGTTGCTCGCATATCGCTGCGACTCTCGGTTACATAGCAAGCGGACGGGGAACCGGGCGAAACTTGGCCGTTTTTCGCGATTTCACAATGTCGCGTTTCCCATGTTAAACGAATGGCGCACGCGCACACGTGCCAACGCCGCACCGTCGGTCGGATCGTCACCAAAACCTGATACGACCTGTTGAATCACGAGTCCCAAAAGTGCTGAAAAAATCACCCTCATAACTCATCAGACGGCTGCACAGGAACCGATTTAGGGCGTCACTCCGGCGGCGGCGGGTCATCTTTTAGGATTTATAATATAGGGACTAGACTAGATGGCCTTTATTGCGCGATGCGCAATTTATATAGCCAGCTTATTTATATATGCTATCCGTTTCCAGTGTCCCGTATTCCGTATTCAGTATTCCGTATTCAGTATTCCGTATTCAGTATTCCGTATTCAGTATTCCGTATTCAGTATTCCGTATTCAGTATTCCGTATTCCGTATTCAGTATTCCGTATTCAATATTCCGTATTCCGTATTCCGTATTCAGTATTCCGTATTAATTATTCCGTATTACATATTCCGTATCTCGTTTCTCGTATTCCGTATTCTGTATTCTGTATTCCGTATTCCGTATTGCGTATTAGGTATTACGTATCCCAACCCGTTCCCGTATCCCGTATCCCGTTACAGTATCCCGTTACCGTATCCCGTTACCTATCCCGTTACCGTATCCCGTTACCGTATCCAGTTACCGTATCTCGTTATCGTATCCCGTTACCGTATCCCGTTACCGTATCCCGTTACCGTATCCCGTTACCGTATCCCGTTACCGTATCCCGTTACCGTATCCCGTTACCGTATCCCGTTACCGTATCCCGTTACCGTATCCCGTTACCGTATCCCGTTTCCCCGTTCCTGTATACTGTTACCGTATTCCGTTCCCGTATCCCGTTCCCGTATTCCGTTCCCGTATCCAGTTCTCGTATCCCGTTCCCGTATCCCGTTCCCGTATCTCTTTTCCGTATCCCGTTCCCGTATCCCATTTCCGTATCCCGTTCCTGTATCCCGTTCCTGTATCCCGTTGCCGTATCCCGTTGCCGTATCCTGTTCCCGTATCCCGTTCCCGTATCCCGTTCCTGTATCCCGTTCCCGTTTCCCGTATCCCGTTCCCGTATCCCATTCCCGTATCCCGTTCCCGTATCCCGTTCCCGTATCCAGTTCCCGTATCCCGTTCCCGTATCCCGTTCCCGTATCCCGTTCCCGTATCCCGTTCCCGTATCCCGTTCCCGTATCCCGTTCCCGTAACATGTTTCCGTTTCTGTATCCCGTGCCCGTATCCCGTATATTGTTCCCGTATCCTGTTCTCGCATCCAGTTCCCATACCCCGTTCTCGTATCCCGTTCCCGTATCCCGTATCCCGTTCCCGTATCCCGTTCCCGTATCCCGTTCCCGTATCCCGTTCCTGTATCCCGTTCCTGTATCCCGTTCCTGTATCCCGTTCCTGTATCCCGTATCCCCTATCCCGTTCCCGTATCCCGTTGGAGTATCCAGTATCCCGTATCTCGTTTCCCGTTTCCGTATCTCGTATCCCCTTCACGTATCCGATCCCATATCCTTTATCCCGCTCCCGTATCCAGTTTCCGAAACCCCTTCCGGTTTCCCGTTCCGTATCCAGTTCCCGTATATCGCGTATATCCTGACATCTTATATCCCGTTCCCGTATCCCGTTTCCGTATTCTGATCCCGTATCCGGTATACCGTTCGCGCATCCGGGATACTTTAATCAGATCCCGTATCCAGTTACCGTATCCCGTTCCCGTATCCCGCTCCCGTATTTCATTCCCGTATCTCGTACACCGTTCCGATATCTCCTTACCATATATAGTTCCCGTATCTCATTCCCGTGTCCTGTTCCCGTATCTAGTTCCAGCATCCCTTCCTCGTACCCAGTTTCCGTATTTTGTTGCCGTATTTCGTTCCATATCTTATTACCGTATCTCGTTGCCGCATCGCAGTCTCTGCCAAAACATTCTAGCGGTTTAAATGCCTGAAATCTGTCAACCGGCTTCCACAAAATTTCTTCGCGAAGGAGGTGCGACGTCAGCTAGTCATGCGCTCATGGATGAATTTGACTGAAGCAGTGTCAGCCTTGGGCAAAATTAAACGATCGCAGTGTGTGGTAGTATTACATAATATACACGCATTATAAATGACTCACGATAATATCTGTACCTACCACGAGCGAGCCGGACGTTACGTTATTGCGGGCGGCAGCTATCGCCGGGGGCAGACTACGCAAGCCAACGAGCCGGACGTTACGTTATTGCGTGAGGGAGCTATCGCCGGCCGCCGGCCGGCGCCCGACTGGCGCATAGCTTCGGTAATCGTTTACGTTTGACTTCTGCATAAGTTACCTATGAGCGATTAGCAAAATATTTTGGGTGGATATAGGTCAGCAAGAACGGTGCTACCCGTCTGTGTAAATTTTCCGGTCAAGTTTGTCCTTATTTTGGGTGTTACGGCGGTGTGAAGCATTAACTGGTCCAAAAATATTGCATTTCAACTTGAACGCCAAAATATTAGTCTCACAGCTTTGAGTAACAAATATAATTTGAAGAGGGTCACTGCGCCTGCAAATTGGTGCCCGGATCAGCGTTCTACGTTGAACAGTTTCCGAGCACCAATTTAAATCCTGAATATGCCAATTGTATCATGAAAGTGGTCACAACTTTGCACGTGGCACGCGCATCGTTCTCAACGACATCTTATACGCCAGGCCAATCGATTATCTATCACATAGTGTTGCTCGCATACCGCTGCGACTCTTGGTTGCCGAGCAAGTGGCCGGGGAACCGCGAGGAACTGGCCCGTTTTTCGCGATTTTCGAATGTCGCGTTCCCCATGTTAAACGAATGGCGCACGCGCGCACGCGCCGACGCCGCACCGTTGGTCTTATTAAGCTGAAAATTTAATACGACCTGTTGAATCACGGAACCCAAAATTCCTGAAAAAAATAACTCTCATAACTCATCAGACGACTGCACAGGAACCGATTTAGGGCGTCACTCCGGCGGCGGCGGCGGCGGCGGCGGCGGCGGGTCATCTTTTAGGATTTATAATATAGAGACTAGATGGCCTTTATTGCGCGATGCGCAATTTATATAGCCAGCTAATTTATATATGCTAGCCGTTTCCCGTATCTCGTATTCCGTATTCAGTATTTCGTATTCTTTATTCCGTATTCTGTATTCCGTATTCCGTATTCTGTATTCCGTAGTCCGTATCCGGTATTCCGTATCCCGTTCCCGTTCTTGTATCCCGTTCCCGTATCCGGATACCGTATCCCGATCCCTTAGCCCGTTCCCGTATCCCGTTCCCGTATCCCTTTCCCGTATCCCGTTCCCGTAACCGTTCCCATATCCCGTTCCGGTATCTCGTTTCCGTATCCCGTTCCCGAATCCCGCATCCCGTTCCCGTATCCCTTTCCCGTATCCCGTATCCCGTTCCCGTATCCCGTTCCCGTATCCCGTATCCCGTTCCCGTATCTCGTTCCTGTATCCCGTTCCCGTATCCCGTTCCCGTATCCCGTTGTCGTATCCCGTTCCCGTATCCCGGTCCCGTATCCCGGTCCCGTATCCCGGTCCCGTATCCCGTTCCCGTATCCCGTTCCCATATCCCGTTTCCGTATCCTTTTCAGTATCATGTTCCCGTTTCTGTATCCCGTGCCCGTATCCCGTATCCTGTTCCCGTATCCTGTTATCGCATCCCGTTCCCGTATCCTGTTCTCGCATTCCGTTCCCGTATTCCGTTCCCGTATCCCGTTCCCGTATCTCGTTTCCCGTTTCCGTATCCCGTATCCCGTTCACGTATCCGATCCCGTATCCTTTATCCCGCTCCCGTATCCAGTTTCCAAATCCCCTTCCTGTTTCCCGTTCTCGTATCCCGTTCTGTATCCAGTTCCCGTATATTGTATCGCGTGCTCGCATCCCGTTCCCGTATTATGATCCCGTATCCCGTATACCTTAATCAGCTTCCGTATCCAGTTCCCGTATACCGTTCCCGCATCCCGTTCCCGCATCCCGTATCCCGTTCCCGTATCCCGTATCCCGTTCCCGTATCCCGTTCCCGTATCCCGTTCCCGTATCCCGTATCCCTTATCCCGTATCCCGTATCCCGTTCCCATATCCCGTTCCCGTATCCCCTTCCCGTATCCCGTTCCCGTATCCCGTTCCCGTATCCCGTTCCCGTATCTCGTTCCCGTATCCCGTTCCCGTATCCTGTTCCCATATCCAGTTCCCGTATCTCGTATCCCGTATCCCGTTCCCGTATCCTGTTCCCGTATCTCGTTCCAGCATCCCTTTCTCGTACCCAGTTTCCGTATCTTGTTGCCGTATTTCGCTCCCATATCTTCTTACCGTATATCCAGTTCCCGCGATCTCGTTCCCGTATTAGTTCCCGTGTCGCAGTCTCTGCCAAAACATTTTAGCGGTTTACATGCCTGAAATATGTCAACCGGCTTCAACAAAATCTCCCCGGGAGGGAAGTGCGACGTCTGCTAGTCATGCGCTCATTGATGAATTTGACTGCGGCAGTGTCAGTCTTGGGCAAACTTAAACGATGCTATTTTATTCGACGCAATTATTTCGCAACGTTAGCGTTGGTAATCGTTTACGTTTGACTTCAGCATAAGTTACCTATGATCGATTTACATAATATTTTGGGTGGATATGTCAGCAAGAACGGCGCTATCCGTCTGTGTAAATTTGCCGGACAAGTTTGTCCTCGTTTTGGGGGTTACGGCGGTGTGAAGGATTAAATTGTCCAAAAATATTGCATTTCAAATCCCACTCCAAAATATTAGTCACACAGCTTTGAGTAACACATATAATTTGAAGACGGTCGCTGCGCCTGCAAAATGGTGCCCGGTTCAGCCTTCTACGTCGAACGGTTTCCGAGCACCAATGTAAATCCTGAATATGCCAATTTTATCATGAAAGTTGTCACAATTTTGCACGTGGCACGCGCATCGCTCTGGACGACATCCTATACGCAAGGCCAATCGATTAACTATCACATAGTGTTGCTCGCATATCGCTACGACTCTCGGTTGCCGAGCAAGCGGGCGGAGAACTGCGCGAAACTTGTCCGTTTTTCGCGATTTCACAATGTCGCGTTTCCCATGTTAAACGAATGGCGCACGCGCGCACGTCCCGACGCCGCACCGTCGGTCAGATCAACACCAAAACTTGATACAACCTGTTGAATCACGGGACCCAAAAGTCCTGAAAAAAATCACCCTCATAACTCATCAGACGGCTGCACAGGAACCGATTTAGGGCGTCACTCCGGCGGCGGCGGCGGCGGGTCATCTTTTAGGATTTATAATATAGAGAGATAGAGATAGGGATAGGGATAACAGGTGATCTTATGAACAGATTTGCAGCAACGTGAAGGTAATGTTGACCATCAGTTTGACTCTCGTGGTATTGCGCATCATGAATATGCACCACAAGGCCAAACATAAATAAGGAATGCTACCTAGAAGTCCTACTGTGCTGGTGAAGTTGCCAATTCTTCTCCGCCCAGCCTGTCCATCCATCTAAGCACTCTTGATGCACAACATTACTTATTGGCAATGTAGAACTTCTATGCAGTATCTAATGATTGTTTGCACTTCTGGTGTGCCCATGATGCACAATACCGTAGAAATCAAAGAAACAGGTCAATATTACATTACTGCAAAACTGTTCACAAGATGAACTGCTTGGTCATGTTGTGTGAATATAAAAATCTGACTGGCAAGCATATGTCTGTACTCTGAATGCAACAGCCAGGAACTGGCACAGCCCTCCTCAGGTGCTGATTTTTTCATGCAAGCAGAGGAAGGAAGGCGTCACACAATTTGGAGTGGAGGACAGCCAGGTGGTTGGCACCCCACTCCCATAGGGATGACGTTAACCCGCGCACTGCAGGGGCTTTGCGCCGAACATGAACTGCAGGGGGGGGGTTGACTTCCGCCCCCCCCCCCCTGAGATCTCGAAAACTACGCTACGTAGCGAAAATAGGACAACGGTATTTGATAGCTTCATACATGTTCTATCCAAAGTATTTCAGTATTGTTTTAGGTCAGGTCAAAATTGAGGTCACCAAAGTCAAATTTTCCAGTTTTTTTCCTGTTTTTGGACACCGCTCCAGAGATTCCCATATATCTCAGAAACTATGCTAGTTAGAAACAAACCGAAAAAAGCAAACGCCAGCCAGTGAAATTTTCAATCGCTAAGGTGTCCTCAAATTTGGTCTCAGGTGAATATTTGAGGCTCCAGAGGTCAAAAAAGAAAAAAAATGACTTGTTTTTGCTAAATCGTTTGTGGCTATTAACTTTTTATATAATAAAGATAACGAAAAACTGTTTACGCCATTGTGTTTATCTTGTCAAGGCGCTTTGAATGATGTACATGGTGACCTTGTTAATTCAACTTGACAATTTGACCTCAGGTCAAGGTCAAGTGGTGACCCAAGTAGGGCATGTTGCATATGGGAAGACGTGTCTCGACGAGACAAACACATTGATGTCTGTTTCACTCCTCTATCTTCATTGTGTCGGGAGTTATTGACGAAAAAGTGATTGTGACCTCGCATGACCTCAAATGACCCAATAAGGGGTCACTGAACAAAACTTACACTTGGATCATCAAGAATATCCTATAATAACATGATCCAGAAGTCATTGGACTAATATCATGCATATCCTTAGCATTTGTATATTTCCCCATTTACTTATTATGGGGAGGTTACGAAATTGACGGTTTGACCTGACCTTAGGTCACCGATATCAAAATTCCGAGATAAACGAATTGCAAGTACTTATGCCCTCATGACATCCTGTAAGTTTCAAACTGATCGGTGAAAAACTCTGGCTTTGGCACAACTGCAAACATTTTTGGAGGTGGGGTCACTTGACCTGGTCTGGTGACCTGACCTAAGATGACCCGAGGATATTTTTTTCTTCAAAGTGTGCGCAATTGATGTCCTGACAGGTGTGCGAAAACACGGCGGCGCTGCGCGCCGCCGTTTTTTCGCTATCTTTGAAAAACCTGAGGGGGGGGGGGCGGAAATTACCCCCCCCCCCTGCAGTGCGCAGGTTAAAATGCTGCTGATCTGGGGTCCCAGAGTGTGATCCAGGGGGCCACCCACCAGGCACTGTACCTGGTGGTGACACCCCTGGTCACCAGTACCACCCACTCAAAGGATTTTGACTACACAAAATAGTTTTGGCAGGTAAAAATAATGTCAGATACTTCCTCTTCCAAGGTTTCCAAGGCACAGGTTAAGTCACAACTTGTACCACCAGGAAGACTAAGTTGGCAAATGTCAAGCGTGACCGGTACAGGGATCCCTAGGATGTGCGAAGACCACAACAACCCTATTGGCATCACTTTGTTCTTTTCCAGTTTCCATTTTATGAAAGCACAATCAAGTCATTTAGGGTAAAAGTCAAATATTTGGACACATCCTAACCTCAGACTTGTTATGCTATCAGTGTGTAACAGTACAGAAGCACTATGCTGTATGCATCTGTACCATAGGTGTACAAAAGGGGGGGATGGAGCAATTGCCCCCCCCCCCTGAAGGTCTGTATGTGCCCCTTTGGTTAAAAAAAATGCATTATTATTTTTATTTTTAAGAGGAAAATTGTGAAAATATCCCTTTTAAAAATATAGTGGGCCAAATCCAGTTAGTTTTTTTTTGGTGGGGGTACTTTATGCCCCCTGAGCAAAAATTGCCTCCTCCTGGAGCAAATCCTGGGTATGCTACTCAGTGTCCTAGCATTGGGAAATTTGGGTGGAAATTGACACCCTATGGATACTATTTTTCCACTCTTTTTCCTGAGTTTTACTGTGAATTTTCCACTCCTTATTTTAAAATGTATTGGATAATTGGAAACCTGATACTGATTTATTGATGTAATGATAGGGACAGCCTGTGGATGGAAAGGCAGGTAAGAATTGGCATAGGTAATAACTAAATTTGGTGAGCAGGTAATTGGGTGATAAAGCCTGGTACATATGCTTTTTGGCTTAATTCTCCACTCTTTATACTTATTTTTAGTCAAGAGTTTTCCACTCCGCACCCCAGCTCCAAAGCAATTCTAGGAGCCTGATGCTACTGATCTGTACTGTTTACAATCTGATAGCATCAAAAGTCTGAGGTTAGCACATGTCTGGGATTAAGGCAGTTTACCCTCCTGCTGGGAATGGCAACCCTGTTGGTAAATTTTAGTCAAGTCTAACACCTGTTTCATGGATAAATTTTTCATTTTCTAGGTTTTGTATGTGCTTATTCCAAATGTGATACCTATTTGTGGCACAAATGAGCTGTTGGGAGGAAACAATTGTAATAACATAATCAAACCTGACCTAACCTTTACAGCCATTACAGTCACAAGGACCCATATTTAGAAAGCTCTGCTCGCATTCGCTCACTGCGGCCCTACTGGGATGGGGCCCCCAGATCCCTGGCCACAGGGACCCACGTTTAGGACGCTATGATCACATTCACTTGCTGCATCCAGTCAGGAGCATTGCGTCCAGTGAGGAGCAGTGGCAGATGTCAGTAAATATTTCAATAATTATACTGTAATACTTTGTTTGTGCCAACAATGAGTATCATATTTGGAATCAGCAAATATAAAAGCTGCAGGTAAACCATTACTTATATCTGTAGCGCTGTTGGACAAACACTAAAATAATACCACCCTGTTCTAAGGTAAGTGGTGGCCTCACCACACCTTATATAGGGGACCAGTTGGATAATCTAGTCTCACCAAACTCACAAATTCTCACCAACAAATTTTTGTCTGAAAAGGCAGACCTCATAATTACTCAGTTATGGCATGTCAGGCTTCATGGCAGTTTGCCCTCAGCTGTGGATGCATGGTTGTTATAACCAGCTGGTATGAAACAATATCTTACCATTTCATGATTGTGCATTGATAATCACAATGAGGAATTGAAAAAGAACCTTATTTGAAGTGAATGTGAGGGGCACACAAGCATTTCCACCAATTTGGGCTCTTGCAGAGCATATTGATATCAAGTCTGTTAATGAGTGATGTTAATGCAATACCTTAAAAATTACCTTTGCATGTTGTAGATGCCCATCAATCAACATAAATTCACACATTAATGAAATTCTGACAAACAAGCAAAAAATAAGAAGTTTATAAGTTACTACATCATTTCCCAAGGTCGCCCAAAACGCGATTATTTCCCAAGAAAGCGGGAGATTTTCTATGTACTTGGATACCATTCCAGAAGCAGTCACTGTTATAACAAAAATATATTTTCTACTGGCAAAAATTCAAATTTGCTTCCACAAACCCGACAACTAATAACAACAACTTATTTTCTAGGGATATTACCTTTAGCACGAAAAACGTAGTTAGCGCATGGATAATCTAGGCGTTGGAGGAAAAAGACGCTAGGATTTGGCCAGGATTACGCGCCACAATCGTAGTTTCCGGCGCAAAAGTTCTGCAAAGCTGCAGTTTTTCATAAATTTTAACGGCCGATGACATCTCAAAACAATTATTGGATTTGGATTGCCATGGATATAGAAATACGCTGGGCTTTTTAACACATTTATTTGGATTATATCACATTATTCACATGAGTGCGATATTAAAAACAGTTTAGTGATGTGGAAGCACCCATTGCATTTAGTAGCCTTGTTCCGGGTCGAAGAAAAAGTACATCCATGGTCGGCGATAATCAACATTTGATTTAGGTACATTTTTGCATTGCAGATACATTTTTTCGTGCTATGATTCTTAAGTTATGGTATTTTCCTGATGTTACATTTTCACATGCGTTCTGTCATCTTCCATCAGATCTGTAACCACATTACCTCGCTGGACGCTGGCAGATAGCGGCGTTCGCCACAGCTCAGCCCGCTCAGCTTGGTAGCCTGTGATGGATCGGTCAATGCCGATGTTTGTGATTGTGCGATGCTGGCTTTTCCTGCTTGCCGGAGAGAAGACTGTGCAAAAGCCAAAATAATGATATATGTGGAGCTGATATTTGTTGTCATTCATTCGAGCGCTCGTTTTCCAGAGCTTCGAGACTCAGAACATCGAGAGCAGAGCCGAACCCTTGAGCTTATACAAGGAGCTGAGCTCTTGACATAGCCATGGATATATAGCTGCATGAGTCTTAGGATCCCAAACCACAACTTGTTTAAAATAAGAATCACACCCAAAAAAAAATCCAACATATGCAGTGATTTCAAAGCTGGTCAATTTTACCGCCAGATGTCATGTCACGCATTTCAATCCTACCTAGATGGCGCGTCGATCGACGTTACTGCGAAACCCAACGGTGTATAGACAGAATCCGCTCCGGGGAAGTGACGCATGAGCAGAGGCGTAGCCAGGGGGATGCAAATGGTGCTCCTGCACCCGGGAGATTTTGTCGGGCTCCCTATGCCCGGCTTCACCACACGGCCTGGCGGCCGTCATTTTATGTTGTAAAATACCATGAGAGAAGCGGATCCAAAACCCTCTCACACAATACAAGAACCCTCCTAGTCTGTCAGAGAGCCCTATGATAAGGAGGAAGAACCCTTTCGTGAGTCCTCTCAGCAGGCACGTAGCCAAGGGGGGACAGCGGGTGCGCCCCCCCCCCCCCCCCCCCCCCCCCCCCTGGAGGCCAGGAGGGTACTTTTCGGCGGCTGAGAGCCCTTTTCGGCGCGCGCAGCGCGCCGAAAAGGGCCGACGAGACCGCGCGAAGCGCGGTATCATGGGCTCTTTACCATGCGAGCGTGGTCTTTAGAGAGTTTAGAGCACTTCAGAGGCCCTTTAGGGCCACCAGGACCCTCTCTGAAAGACCAGAGGGCTCCTTGGACGTTCAAAAGAGCACTGTGCATGTCAGAGGGGCCCTGGCCAGACCGAAAGGGCCCCTGAGCGGGTCCGAGGGCCCCCTGAATACGTCGAATGGCCCCTGGCCAGCACAGAGGGGCCCCATGGCAGGTCGGAGGGCCATCGGAGCATATCGCAAGGCGACAAAGCAGCCAGCGCAGTCACTTTCCAGGTCGGAAGGACCCCTTAGAAGGCTGGAGGGCCTCTGGACAGACCAGAGGGGCCCTGTAAAATTCGAAATGCCCCTGTGCAGATCGGAGGGGCCCCTGACCAGACCGAAAGGGCCCCTGGGCGGGTAAGAAGGGCCCCCGAACATGCCGAATTGGCCCCTAGCCAGCACGGAGGGCCCCTTGAGTATGTCGGCAGGGCGACAAAGCAGCCAGCGCAGTCCGACCAGAAGAGTCTCTGGGCAGATCGGAGGGGCTCCTGGACAAGTCAGAGGGCCCCTAGCTAGACCGAAACGGTCCCTGGGCCGGTCGGAAGGGCCCTTGAACATGCTGGATGAGTTCCTAGCCAGACTGGAGGGGCCCCTGTGCAGGTCGGAGGGGCCCCTGAGCATGTCCGCAGGGTGACAAAGCAGCCAGTTCAGTCCCTGGCCAGATCGGAAGGACCTCTGAACAGGCCGAATGGGCCCCTTGTCACATAAGAGGGACTTCTTGGAAGGTCAGAGGAGTCCCTGGTCGGACCGGAAGGACCCAAAGCACGCAGAGCTTCCAGATGAAGATTAAATACAAAGAGGACTTACTGCACAAGAAAAATATTTAAATCGGAGCTTTCGGGTATATTGTAACACCCTTCGTCAGCGATTAAGAAGCATTCGGTAACAGGTCATTGCTCGTCTTTAAGACGAGCAATGACATGTTACCGAATGCCTCTTAATCGCTAACGAAGGGTGTTGCAATATACCCGCAAGCTCCTATTTTAATTTTCCTTGTAGAGTTATAAGCCCTCTTTGTATTTAAAGGAAATAGTTCACCTTGAATTTTTTTACCAAACACGATTTGATTATATTTTTAATACCATTTATTTCTATGTTGTCAAAAATGGCCTCATATAGCGCCGATTCAGGACATAAGGTCGTAAATTTGTATTGTTTATCAAAACTATATGCATACTCTCTGAGTCAGACTCCTGACGTCACGCGAATGTAAAAAAATGGTTCAGCCAATCAGATTCGAAAGTAGTCGCGTTAGGATAGACTCGCATTGGAGATGTGCCAACCGGCGGCCAGCGGTTCGCTTGCTAGCACCAGCTGCAAGCTGATTGGCTGATGGTATAGCCTCTGCCCGGGCTAGAACCAGTACAACATTCTTTCGCCAGCACCGCATTCCTTCGCCAAAAAATCAAATATATTCGGCTGGAATGTCTTTCCAGCCAAGAAAACTTGCAGATAGGGGTTTCTTAACACGGGCTACACAACTGCTATCTCAGTTTAAAACTAATGTTGAAGGTGAACTATTTCCTTTAATATATACCACCCACTCCACATCATGTCTTTTTGCGGATCCCAGATGAGTCTATGAACATGTCAGAAGGGCGTTGAAGAGGTCGGAGGGGCCGCTAGACGATCTGAAGGGACCCTGGGCCTTTCAACAGTAAAAATGCAGTTGTCCAGGGAATAAAACTCAAACATCTTGCGCCGTTCCGCGGCGCAATTTAAAGGAAATAGTTCACTTTCAACATTAGTTTTAAACTGAGATAGCAGTTTTGTAGCCCGTGTTGGGAAACCCCTATCTGCAAGTTTTCTTGACTGAAAAGACTTTCCAGCCGAATATATTTGATTTTCTGGCGAAGGAATGCGGTGCTGGTGAAAGAATGTTGTACTGGTTCTAGCCCGGGCAGAGGCTATACCATCAGCCAATCAGCTTGCAGCTGGTGCTAGCAAACGAACCGCCGGCCGCCGGTTGGCACATCTCCAATGCGAGTCTATCCTTACGCGACTACTGTCGAATCTGATTGGCTGAACCATTGTTTACATTCGCGTGACGTCAGGACTCTGGCATATAGTTTTGATAAACAATACAAATGTACGGCCTTCTGTCCTGAATCGGCGCGATATAAGGCCATTTTTGACAATATAAAAAGAAATTGTATTACAAAATATCATCAAATCGTGTTCGGTAAAAAATTTCCAAGGTGAACTATTTCCTTTAACTACAAATTCAATTATATGCGGGCAATACACAATAACGGGCCGTTTCTCGGTGCATTTATGTGTTATGTTGCTACTTTCCTATATAATTGGGCAAAATAGTTCACTTTAGCACTTTTTTTTACCGCACTTTTAAACGCACAATAACATTTGTAGAGGTCCGCACCGCACTCACGCAATGCAACGCATTGATGAGAAGATGAGAAATATCGAGGGCATAAGACTCAAAATTTTCGCGCCGCTCCGCGACGCAATTTGAGTTCCAGGTCTTGAGCTAAAAAAAAATAAAAAATATCCCAAGTTGGTATAGCTGATTCCAAATTGGTGTCGCTGGTTCCAAAGTTGATATGGCAGTTTGCTAACTCCAGCTCTTAAAAGTTGGTATGGCCCATGCCATACCTGTCATACTTCATTTTCCATCCGTGTAACGTGCCTTTTCATCCGTTTTGTTTGGCCCTTTCAACGCTTGGGAAGGGGCCCTTTCAGCGCTCGGGAAAGGGGCCCTTTCGAGGCGCCCCCCCGCCCCCCCCCCCCCCTGGACGAAATCCTGGCTACGTGCCTGCCCCTTAGGCCTGGAATGGGCCCTCTCAGGCCTGGAATGGGCCCAAATGCCGTTTCGGATATTTATGGGGACTGCCCCCCCCCCCCTGTGACGGCCGAATGCACCTGTTTGGAAAAATGCTGGCTACGCCTCTGCGCATGAGTAGTGGCTTTAAAGGCCTTGTAGTGGCTGTCTGATATGACTTCAAGGCTCAAACACTCTGTCTGCCATTCAGTAGGCTAGTTATTCATACCGGTCTTTTCATCCGGTAGAGCACGTTCATAAGACTGCAGATGTATTGGCGTATTTCGTTGCTGCATACACATGATACAGGCGATTCAATGAGCTGGAAGACATAATGCCCATAATCAAACCGCAATCAGCATCCATTATTTGTATCTGGTAAACAATAGCAAGAACGCGACACACGACCGATCTTAAATCCGGACCTTAAGAAAATATGTCGACATACAAAACTTTCCAAACAATGTAAATCACGGTTTCCTTTCTGCGATTCTACTAAATAACCTACCAGAAAATCCCTAAATAAATCATGATCCATAACACTATCAAAGAACGGAACGGCGCGTTGTCATGGCGAAATACTCTCTCACAATCCTAAGGCACAGTGTCTAATTTGAGCAAATAATTGAAATATCCCGGCGCCGGTTCCACACGTCCCACGGACCTCGCAGTCTGCCTCCGCGCCTGGCTGTCCCCACTGGCCCGCACTGGCCCCCATTGGCCCCCACTGGCCGCTGACACGCGGTACACTGACCACAGCCCACACCCGACCCGACCCGATAGTACACCCACCACACGCACACGCACACGCACACGCACACGCACACGCACACGCACACGCACACGCACACGCACGCACACACAGTCCGTTTGTCTGTCTCGCGCGCCCCGCCCGCGCCACCGAGACCGACAGTACACCCACCACGCACACACACAGTCCGTCTGTCTGTCTCCCGCGCCCCGCCCGCGCCCCGCCCGCGCCCCGCCCGCGCCGCAGACTACGAGTAGAAGGTCAGCACCGAGGTCTGGTTCCCCCGGATCATCAGGAACGGCGGCATGTCCTTCGACATCATCTCCAGCCACGCCATGTAGAGAGGCGCGTGCACGGTGCCCTTCCGCGTCATAGGCAGCGTCCTGCGGGCGGCGGACAGACGGCGAACGTCAGCTGACTGGCCGGAGACAGGGACGGAGACAGGGCCGGAGACAGGGCCGGAAACGGCCGGAGACAGGGCCGGAGACAGGGCCCGAGACAGGGCCGGAGACAGGGCCGGAGACAGGGCCGGAGACAGGGCCCGAGACAGGGCCGGAGACAGGGCCGGAGACAGGGACGGAGATAGGGCCGGAAACGGCCGGAGACAGGGCCCGAGACAGGGCCCGAGACAGGCCCGGAGGCAGGGCCGGAGACAGGGCCGGAGACAGGGCCGGAGACAGGGCCGGAGACAGGGCCGGAGATAGGGCCGGAGATAGGACCGGAGCCAGGGACGGAGACAGGGCCGGAGACAGGGCCGGAGACAGGGCCGGAGACAGGGCCCGAGACAGGGCCGGAGACAGGGCCGGAGACAGGGCCCGAGACAGGGCCGGAGACAGGGCCGGAGACAGGGCCGGAGACAGGGCCGGAGACAGGGCCCGAGACAGGGCCCGAGACAGGGCCGGAGACAGGGCCGGAGACAGGGCCCGAGACAGGGCCCGAGACAGGCCCGGAGGCAGGGCGACCATTAGACGAGACGGTGAGACAGGCAGCCAGCCAGACACCGCTGACTGTCCACCATTGGCCCAGACAGCAGACATTGGACGCAGACTACTGAGCTGGACTTACTTCTCAGACCCGCAGATGGTGATCTAGCACGTTCAGCTCCCGCGGCTCAATCGACAGGCATCACTGCTACCACCTCGGAGACGATAAGCCCCCCCCCCCCACACACACACCACGACGGGCGGACCCCCGCCTAGCGACCCCCCCCCCACAACGGCGGACCCGCAATCCCAGGCCCCACATCGCGGTTAATCAGTGGATAATCGCGGATGCCATTGTTTCAAGTCGGCGCCTTCTCACCAAAGCAAACAGAGACTATGAGCCACTTGAGTGGCGAGCCGTATCAGTGCCAACGGCTTCCGACCCGCCGCTCGTGAGACTGAGGTCAGGAGCTTGGTCGAGCAGGGGCGAGGAGCCTGACCCGCGGGTCGAGCAGAGGGCGGGGAGCCTGACCAGGGGGTCGGGCAGAGGGCGGGGAGCCTGACCAGGGGGTTGAGCAGGGGGGCGGGGGGGAGCTTGACCAGGGGGTTGAGCAGGGGGCGGGGGGGGGGGGGGCGGGAAGCTTGACCAGGGGAGAGGACCGGGTCTCCTGACCGAGGGTACGGGTTAAGGAGCACAGTGGAAGGTACTCACATGACGACCAGTGACGAGTCTTTGCTGTGCTGCTGGACCAGCTCGTGCAGTCGCAGATGGCGGTTCGTCTTGTCCTTGTTGGCCAGCAGCTCACTGTCTGTCACCGATATCTCATCTGCGCCGCGCACGGGACATACGGGTCAGTCACCGGTCACACGGAGGTCATACACGGGTCACACGGAGGTCACAGAAGGGTCATATCGGGGGGGGGGGGCATGTGCGACTGCGAGCCCTACAGCTATCACATCGAGGTTATACAGGGAGCACACGAGTAAATAATTGAAAAATAAAAATAAAACGCAGAGTATTATGTAACAGCTCATGCCGTTTTTCTCGAAGACAAGTGTGTGACGTCACGGGAGGGACAGTGACGTCACATATCTGAAGTACGGGCCGGCCGTTCTGTGCCGCCTCAGTACCAATGATTCCACCGACCTGGAATGTCTGACTCGTCGTCCTTCTTGAAGGGGGCTATCATCTCGTTGAACGTGTCCCGAGTCGACTGCTGCGCCTTTTTGGTGACGTCATCGATGACAATGACGTCACTGTAGTCGATACGGAACTTGGCCAGCAACGCCGCCATGCTGTAAACGTGACATCCACGCATATAGCCTACTGTACTGAACAGCTACCAAACGGACAGGAACACGCGTGTATTTGCAAAATATGCACACCTTGGGATACCCGGATGGCGGATACGTGTGGCGGGACTGAACACGGAGTTATCCCTGTGTAAAACAGCAGGGATAATGAGGTCAACTAGCTGCAGGCGTGGAATGACCAGGAGTGGTGACTAACCCAAAGGTGTTACCAGTAAACCACTGGTATACCAATCATGAGCCACTTACTGGAATCCCATATCGCAGATGACTGTGAAAACCCAAATCGGAATGGCATTTGTCACGCCCGCTATCGCAAAGCAACGCTCCCAACACAGTCGAGAGCTATCAAGTGCCATATCAATGACTACACAAAGCTTCTACTCAAGCGTCCGCGTGATTCGAAGATCCGTGATCCGAAGTGTCCAAGTGCTCGCATTGTGTGATGAGTTTACGTCGCAACAGATGGAGAACACAGCGGCGGCGGTCCGTGCCCAGCACACAGGCTGTAAGGATTAGAGCCCGGGGCACCCACCTGCGTTTCTCCGTGTCCAGGTCGCCGCGCTTGTTGGCTAGGGCGAACACACGCAACTTGCAGTCGGACCACTGCGAGCGGGACGTCAGGATGTAGGGCAGCAGCAGCGTCAGACCTGCCGGGCGGGATCAGTCGATCAGTCACACAGGGAGCCCACAGCCGGACCGGCCCCACATCTGACCTGACCTGGCAGCGTCAGACCTGCCGGGCGGGATCAGTCGATCAGTCACACAGGGAGCCCACAGCCGGACCGGCCCCACATCTGACCTGACCTGGCAGCGTCAGACCTGCCGGACTGCCCAGTCGGTCAGTCACACAGGGAGCACACAGCCGGACCGGCCCCACATCTGACCTGACCTGGCAGCGTCAGACCTGCCGGACTGCCCAGTCGGTCAGTCACACAGGGAGCACACAGCCGGACCGGCCCCACATCTGACCTGACCTGGCAGCGTCAGACCTGCCGGACTGCCCAGTCGGTCAGTCACACAGGGAGCACACAGCCGGACCGGCCCCACATCTGACCTGACCTGGCAGCGTCAGACCTGCCGGACTGCCCAGTCGGTCAGTCACACAGGGAGCACACAGCCGGACCGGGCCCACATCTGACCTGACCTGGCAGCGTCGACAGCTGACCTGACCTTCCGGACAGGTGCGGTCAGCAGCACGGTCACAGCATCACAGCATACCACCACCGCTCATCGTCCAATCGACAGTCCCTGCCGCCACAACCTTAACGGGACATACCAAACCACAGCGGTCGGAGCCGCACGCGCCGTATAAATACCGCTGGTACACATCAGAGGACATACCAAACCACAGCGGTCGGAGCCGCACGCGCCGTATAAATACCGCTGGTACACATCAGAGGACATACCAAACCACAGCGGTCGGAGCCGCACGCGCCGTATAAATACCGCTGGTACACATCAGAGGACATACCAAACCACAGCGGTCGGAGCCGCACGCGCCGTATAAATACCGCTGGTACACATCAGAGGACATACCAAACCACAGCGGTCGGAGCCGCACGCGCCGTATAAATACCGCTGGTACACATCAGAGGACATACCAAACCACAGCGGTCGGAGCCGCACGCGCCGTATAAATACCGCTGGTACACATCAGAGGACATACCAAATCACAGCGGTCGGAGCCGCACGCGCCGTATAAATACCGCTGGTACACATCAGAGGACATACCAAACCACAGCGGTCGGAGCCGCACGCGCCGTATAAATACCGCTGGTACACATCAGAGGACATACCAAACCACAGCGGTCGGAGCCGCACGCGCCGTATAAATACCGCTGGTACACATCAGAGGACATACCAAATCACAGCGGTCGGAGCCGCACGCGCCGTATAAATACCGCTGGTACACATCACAAGTACAAACCGTGCAGCCACTGGTCTCGCCAGAGTCGTGCGATCGCGGTGACAAGGGCTCAGGGCTCGCGTTAAGCATATTTGATAGTGCACGCGACGCTTTACTGAAATTAAGCTTAAATAGTTAAGCCTGTCCGTGTGAACAAAAAACGTCTGAGTTGAGTAGATAAGAATGCATGTGAAACGGATGACTTTGTGCACAAGTGAAGGTGAGATGAGGTGGATTGTGATGTGATGTGAGTGATGTGATGTGAGGTGAGGTGAGATGGTGAGGTGATGTGAGGTGAGGCGATTAGAGAGGTGAGCTGAGACGATGAGATAAGATGAGGTGATGACTGAGGGCGTCTCACTGAGCTCACCTGCGTCGTCTCACTGAGCTCACTTCCATCGTATCACTGAGCTCACCTCCGTCGTCTCACTGAACTCACCTCCGTCGTCTCACTGAGCCCCTCACCTCCGTTCGTCTCACTGAGCTCACCTCCGTCGTCTCACTGAGCTCACCTCCGTCGTCTCACTGAACTCACCTCCGATCGTCTCACTGGAGCTCACCTCGCGGACTCACCCCGTCGTCTCACTGAGCTCACCTCCGATCGTCTCACTTGAAGCTCAACCTCCGTCGTCTCACTGACTCACCTCCATCGCTCCTGAACTCCGTCTCACTGAACTCACACTTCGTCCACTGAGCTCACTCCATCGTCTCACTGAGCTCACTCCATCGTATCACTGAGCTCACCACTCCGTCGTCTCACTGAACTCACCTCCGTCGTCTCACTGAGCTCACCTCCGTCGTCTCACTGAAGCTCACCTCCATCGTCTCACTGAACTCACCTCCGTCGTCTCACTGAACTCACCTCCATCGTCTCACTGAGCTCACCTCCATCGTCTCACTGAGCTCACTTCCATCGTATCACTGAGCTCACCTCCGTCGTCTCACTGAACTCACCTCCATCGTCTCACTGAGCTCACCTCCATCGTCTCACTGAGCTCACCTCCGTCGTCTCACTGAACTCACCTCCGTCGTCTCACTGAGCTCACCTCCGTCGTCTCACTGAACTCACCTCCGTCGTCTCACTGAGCTCACCTCCGTCGTCTCACTGAGCTCACCTCCGTCGTCTCACTGAACTCACCTCCGTCGTCTCACTGAGCTCACCTCCGTCGTCTCATTGAACTCACTTCCGTCGTCTCACTGAGCTCCCTTCCATCGTCTCACTGAGCTCACCTCCGTCGTCTCACTGAACTCACCTCCGTCGTCTCACTGAGCTCACCTGCGTCGTCTCACTGAGCTCACCTCCGTCGTCTCACTGAGCTCACCTCCGTCGTCTCACTGAGCTCACCTCCATCGTCTCACTGAGCTCACCTCCATCGTCTCACTGAGCTCACCTCCATCGTCTCACTGAACTCACCTCCGTCGTCTCACTGAGTTCACCTCCGTCGTCTCACTGAGCTCACCTCCATCGTCTCACTGAACTCACCTCCGTCGTCTCACTGAGCTCACCTCCGTCGTCTCACTGAACTCACCTGCGTCGTCTCACTGAGCTCACCTGCGTCGTCTCACTGAACTCACCTCCGTCGTCTCACTGAGCTCACCTCCATCGTCTCACTGAACTCACCTCCATCGTATCACTGAGCTCACCTCCATCGTATCACTGAGCTCACCTCCGTCGTCTCACTGAGCTCACCTCCATCGTCTCACTGATCTCACCTCCGTCGTCTCACTGAGCTCACCTCCATCGTCTCACTGAACTCACCTCCGTCGTCTCACTGAGCTCACCTCCATCGTCTCACTGAACTCACCTCCGTCGTCTCACTGAGCTCACCTCCGTCGTCTCACTGAGCTCACCTCCATCGTCTCACTGAGCTCACCTCCATCGTCTCACTGAGCTCACCTCCATCGTCTCACTGAGCTCACATCCATCGTCTCACTGAGCTCACCTCCATCGTCTCACTGAGCTCACCTCCATCGTCTCACTGAGCTCACCTCCATCGTCTCACTGAGCTCACCTCCGTCGTCTCACTGAGCTCACCTCCATCGTCTCACTGAGCTCACCTCCATCGTCTCACTGAGCTCACCTCCATCGTCTCACTGAGCTCACCTCCATCGTCTCACTGAGCTCACCTCCATCGTCTCACTGAGCTCACCTCCATCGCCTCACTGAGCTCACCTCCATCGTATCACTGAGCTCACCTCCATCGTCTCACTGAGCTCACCTCCATCGTCTCACTGAGCTCATCTCCATCGTCTCACTGAGCTCACCTCCATCGTCTCACTGAGCTCACCTCCGTCGTCTCACTGAGCTCACCTCCATCGTCTCACTGAGCTCACCTCCATCGTATCACTGAGCTCACCTCCATCGTCTCACTGAGCTCACCTCCATCGTCTCACTGAGCTCACCTCCATCGTCTCACTGAGCTCACCTCCGTCGTCTCACTGAGCTCACCTCCATCGTCTCACTGAACTCACCTCCGTCGTCTCACTGAACTCACCTCCGTCGTATCACTGAACTCACCTCCATCGTCGTACAGCCACCAGACGTCGATGAAGCCTTTCTGTTTGCTGCGGAACTGGGTGAGGTTCTCCACCACGTGCATCGGCAGAGGCTCGCCGGACGGACTCAGGTACAGCTCCTGGGGGGAAGGGGGCACGTTTCAGACACAGTTGGTCATCTCCGGTGACATCTCCGGTGGGGTGGGGCAGCTGGGGGAAACACATTCGAAAATTGACAAATACACGACCAATACTCACGAGCGCCTTCCAATACACAGCCCATGGACATCAGCTGACACTGGACTGGACTGGACTGGACTGGACTGGACTGGACTGGACTGGACTGGACTGGACTGGACTCACTGGACTGGACTGGACTGGACTGGACTGGACTGGACTGGACTGGACTGGACTGGACTGGACTGGACTGGACTGGACTGGACTGGACTGGACTGGACTCACTGGACATTAGCTGCCCAGAAACAGCCGGATGTTATGACTTAACCAGCTGAGCACAAACCACGCGGCGTGAGTGGTGTGTAATCGTCTCGATCTTTGGGTCTCGCTGTGTAGCGCCACGGTCAAGGACGTTGGAGCGGATGCATGTGTAATCTATTTCAGCGACCCGGCGTATACCTCCTACACCTAATAACGCCTCATTGCCTGCATTCCAGCGACATGTGTTCTCTGGCGACATCGGCCACACGGTGGGTACCCAGGACCAGCGCAGCCGAGCCTCCCCGACAGTCGGACCACCCTCAGAGTCCCGGATGTGCGCATCTCGCCTCCTCAGAGTCCCGGCTGTGCGCATATCGCCTCCTCAGAGTCCCGGATGTGCGCATATCGCCTCCTCAGAGTCCCAGCTGCGTGCCTCTGGCCTCCCCGGATCCCGGCTGCGCGCCTCTCGCCTCCCCGGATCCCGGCTGCGCGCCTCTGGCCTCCCCGGATCCCGGCTGCGCGCCTCTGGCCTCCCCGGATCCCGGCTGCGCGCCTCTCGCCTCCCCGGATCCCGGCTGCGCGCCTCTGGCCTCCCCGGATCCCGGCTGCGCGCCTCTCGCCTCCACGGCGGGCGCAGCGTCAGCCTCTCTCACCTCCTCCTTCTTCTTCTTCTTGCCGTCGGCGGTGGTGACGCGCGGCGTGGCGTCGCCGCCGGCGGCCGCGCGGTCGATCTTCGGCGTATTGGGCGTGCTGCCCTCGTCACTGCCGTTACCGGTCTCACCTGCGGGGCGCAGGGGACACAGGTGACGACCGGGCAGGGGCAGGGCAGGGCGGGGCGGGGCGGGGCGG
The DNA here is from genome assembly GCA_036785665.1 of Chirona hameri. Classification (NCBI taxonomy): domain Eukaryota; kingdom Metazoa; phylum Arthropoda; class Thecostraca; order Balanomorpha; family Balanidae; genus Chirona; species Chirona hameri. Next base: position 26,210 of record JAXIVJ010004720.1, on the reverse strand, counting down.
GGCGGGGCAGGGCAGGGCAGGGCAGGGCAGGGCAGGGCAGGGCAGGGCAGGGCAGGGCAGGGCAGGGCAGGGCAGGGCAGGGCAGGGCAGGGCAGGGCAGGGCAGGGCAGGGCAGGGCAGGACAGGACAGGGCAGGGCAGGGCAGGGCAGGGCAGGGCAGGGCAGGGCAGGGCAGGGCAGGGCAGGGCAGGGCAGGGCAGGGCAGGGCAGGGCAGGGCAGGGCAGGGCAGGGCAGGGCAGGGCAGGGCAGGGCAGGGCAGGGCAGGGCAGGGCAGGGCAGGGCAGGGCAGGGCAGGGCGGGTCAGCGGGCGAGTCAGGTACCCTGGCATCCTTGAAGGCAGTGTACCGTTAGTGTACCCACTGAAACTGAACTCTACACAAATGGAAACTATTCCAAGAGGCGCATTAGTCTCACCCTCGCCATTCACTAATCATTGCCCACATACCAACCACTGCCCATGTATGTATAGCCGTTTTAGCCTCTGACGAGGGGCCGTAATAGCCATGAGCTTATCGTGGATGGCCTTAATATGTCTATGTCTATAGTTAACCGCTGTGGCAGCTGATTGTTATTTAACGAGCGCGTCGTACGCTGGATGGGCACCCCCCCCCCCCCCCCCCTCCCGGCACCACTCCCGATCAGTGTTGGATTTTTCATTTCATGGTCCCGGAGAGTACAAATCCATAGGTGGAGAGTAAAATTGTATTGTCAGGCAAGTTAAGATTTTCATTTTTGTTTTAATTATTTTACTTGGAAAGTAAAAAAAAATCCTGATTTGTAATAGATATTAAATCCTTGTGAGGAAAATTGAATTATATTTTAACTACAATGTCGGTAAGATCAGGCGAAAAGAGAGCAAATTTCCTGAACAAATATGAAGAGAGCAAAATTCTTTGGACCCAAAGTCCAGAAAATGGCCCAAATTCCAAGGCTGCTCCCAATACCTACCCTTCAGGGAGGTGCTGGTGTTGGACTTGTGCAGCGGCGAGATCGAGTCCTCGCTCATCACGGTGCTGAAGTCCAGGCCGTCCTTGACGCGCAGGATCGCCACCGACAGGTAGTTGTCGATCGCCTCGCTGCGGGTGGAGGACAGAGAGTCAACTTCAGAGGCCGAGTTTGTCGGCTTCAGGGGCCGAGTTTGTCGGCTTCAGGGGCCGAGTTTGCCGGCTTCAGGGGCCGAGTTTGTCGGCTTCAGGGGCCGAGTTTGTCGACTTCAGGGGCCGAGTTTGTCGACTTCAGGGGCCGAGTTTGTCGGCTTCAGGGGCCGAGTTTGTCGACTTCAGGGGCCGAGTTTGTCGACTTCAGGGGCCGAGTGTGTCGGCTTCAGGGGCCGAGTTTGCCGGCTTCAGGGGCCGAGTTTGTCGGCTTCAGGGGCCGAGTTTGCCGGCTTCAGGGGCCGAGTTTGCCGGCTTCAGGGGCCGAGTTTGTCGGCTTCAGGGGCCGAGTTTGTCGGCTTCAGGGGCCGAGTTTGTCGGCTTCAGGGGCCGAGTTTGTCGGCTTCAGGGGCCGAGTTTGTCGGCTTCAGGGGCCGAGTTTGCCGGCTTCAGGGGCCGAGTTTGCCGGCTTCAGGGGCCGAGTTTGTCGGCTTCAGGGGCCGAGTTTGTCGGCTTCAGGGGCCGAGTTTGCCGGCTTCAGGGGCCGAGTTTGTCGGCTTCAGGGGCCGAGTTTGTCGGCTTCAGGGGCCGAGTTTGTCGACTTCAGGGGCCGAGTTTGTCGGCTTCAGGGGCCGAATCAGTCGGCTTCAGGGCCGAGTTTGTCGGTTTCAGGGGCCGAGTTTGTCGGTTTCAGGGGCCGAGTTTGTCGGCTTCAGGGGCCGAGTTTGTCGGCTTCAGCCGAGACACGGAACAACAACCATACGGCAAATAAATTACAACCGCAAAGGCACACTGACATGCTATTGTCAACACGATGATGCAATATAAGGCTACTAGAGAATAGATGCAATCTTTTTACTGAGACAAGTTGGTGCAACGACTGATGCACCAAGTCACCTGGACAAAGGACGGTGCACTCACTTGACGCAGAAGAAGTACTGGTGCACCTCGTTGCGCTCGCAGGTGCGCCAGTCGTTCTTGTAGCCCATGAGCGTCAGGTTGGGCTTGAGGTTACCGAGCCCGGCCAGCTGCATCAGCGACACAGCGCCGTGCTGGAAGTCCTGGTCCTCGACCAGGCTGTAGAAGGCGCGTACCTTGTGACGCTGCAGCCAGGCGTTCGCCTGGTTCTGGATGGCGCTCTTGGCCCGCGGCGTGTTCGGGCCCTGAAGAGAGCGGCAAAGTTGGACAAAGTTGGACATCAGCCGGCTGTCCACATTTCAAGCCGCTCTTTTCCATCGCAGTGTTGCGACTCAGCCTTTCTGTGATGCTGAAGTGTTAATTATTTATCTATGAATCCCAATTTTCGCTGCATGAGAAACGTGGAAACATTCAGCGAGAGGTAAATAGTCGTGTGAAAACATGCAAATAGCTCGCATCCTACGCGGGGACGAACAGCGTAAAAGCTCATGAATATGAACTGCTGAGCTAAGGCGATTGTGAGTCAGTATTTGCATGGAGCAGTATCCAGGGATTCCACATGCCAGAACTCCTCTCTGCCTGCCGCAGCGACACTGCCTGTCTCCCCGTCTCCCCGTCTCCCTGCTCCTCTCGGCGCGTCTCCACCCAGCTCCCTGTAACCCCACCCGAACCCGCCCTCAACTGCCCTTACCTTGACGACGTGTCCGCAGATGAGCAGCGACAGGTTCTTGGTGAGCGCGTTGGCGAAGTCGACCAGTGGCGGCCTGCTGCCGGGCATCCCGGAGAGTACCAGCACCTGCGGCCGGTAGTTCTTCACGTGGTCGCGCACCTGGTTCAGTCGCTGCATGAAGCCCAGCGCCGTCACGTACGTCTGCGCCTGGGTGGTGGAGCCCCAGTTCACGTCTGTGGGCCAACCGCGGGTAGGCGGGGTCAGGAGGGCGGCGGGGTCAGGAGGGAGGCGGGTAGGAGGGGTCTGGGTGGTGGAGCCCCAGTTCACGTCTGTGGGCCAACCGCGGGTAGGCGGGGTCAGGAGGGAGTCCCAGTTCACGTCTGTGGGCCAACCGCGGGTAGGAGGGGTCAGGAGGGAGCTCCAGTTCACGTCTGTGGGCCAACCGCGGGTAGGAGGGGTCAGGAGGGAGCCCCAGTTCACGTCTGTGGGCCAACCGCGAGTAGGAGGGGGTCAGGAGGGAGCCCCAGTTCACGTCTGTGGTCCAACCGCGGGTAGGAGGGGTCAGGAGGGAGCCCCAGTTCACGTCTGTGGGCCAACCGCGGGTAGGCGGGGTTAGGAGGGAGCCCCAGTTCACGTCTGTGGGCCAACCGCGGGTAGGCTGGTCAGGAGGGAGCCCCAGTTCACGTCTGTGGGCCAACCCCGGGTAGGCGGGGTCAGGAGGGAGCCCCAGTTCACGTATGTGTGCCAACCGCGGGTAGGAGGGGTCAGGAGGGAGCCCCAGTTCACGTCTGTGGGCCAACCGCGGGTAGGAGGGGTCAGGAGGGAGACCCAGTTCACGTCTGTTGTCCAACCGCGGGTAGGCGGGGTCAGGAGGGAGGCGGGGTCAGGAGGGAGGCCACGGGTAGGAGGGGTCAGGAGGGAGGTCACGGGTAGGCGGGGTCAGGAAAGAGGCAGTCTCCCGTTGGCCGCGGGTAGGCGGGGTCAGGAGGGAGGCGGGGTCTCTGGTCGGTGTCTGGTCGGCCACAGGTAGGCGGGATCAGGAGAGGGGCAGAGTCTCTGGTCGGCCGCAGGTGGGCGGGGTCAGGAGAGGGGCAGAGTCTCTGGTCGGCCGCGGGTGGGCGGGGTCAGGAGAGGGGCAGAGTCTCTGGTCGGCCGCGGGTGGGCGGGGTCAGGAGAGGGGGAGAGTCTCTGGTCGGCCGCGGGTGGGCGGGGTCAGGAGAGGGGCAGAGTCTCTGGTCGGCCGCGGGTAGGCGAGGTCAGGAGAGGGGCACAGTGATGATGATTAGGGTTTCAGGGCGCACCGACTACTTGCGGTCCCTTGGCGCCCAGCCCTCTGGTCGGCCGCGGACGGGGCAGGGTCAGGAGGGAGGCGGGGTCTCTGGTCGGCCGCGGACGGGGCAGGGTCAGGAGGGAGGCGGGGTCTCTGGTCGGCCGCGGACGGGGCAGGGTCAGGAGGGAGGCGGGGTCTCTGGTCGGCCGCGGACGGGGCGGGGTCAGGAGGGAGGCGGGGTCTCTGGTCGGCCGCGGACGGGGCAGGGTCAGGAGGGAGGCGGGGTCTCTGGTCGGCCGCGGACGGGGCGGGGTCAGGAGGGAGGCGGGGTCTCTGGTCGGCCGCGGACGGGGCGGGGTCAGGAGGGAGGCGGGGTCTCTGGTCGGCCGCGGACGGGGCGGGGTCAGGAGGGAGGCGGGGTCTCTGGTCGGCCGCGGACGGGGCGGGGTCAGGAGGGAGGCGGGGTCTCTGGTCGGCCGCGGACGGGGCGGGGTCAGGAGGGAGGTACAGACTGCGATCAATACAGATCCGGGGATTCGTAACAATGGTAAGGGCCAGAGGCGTCAGATCCATGGTCCATGGCAGGGGTCAGACGCCGCATACGTATCGTGAAGACAGCTCATGTCAACAGAAACACTATGGTGGATACAGACCCCGGGAGACGGGTGGTGATAATGTCAGCCATGGGAGCAGGGGGCGGGCACAACATATGGGCCCCGTGTATACAATTCAGAGTTGTGCCCGATTGCGCAATTGACCCAAGTTACTCCCGGCAGCCCCTCACAACTGATAAGGAAGGAATGCCAGGGGTCGGGATCCGATCAGTAGAGGTGCAAGATTAGTAACATAAGGTAGACGATAAATTGCTCCTTCTACAGAAATCTGGCACCTCCTAACGGCAGCGCTCGACACTGCTGGCACCCTGCCAGAACCGTAAGGGGTCAAGTACAAAATGGTGACAACTTGAGTGAATTGCGTCATCGGGCACAACCCTGGACTAGACATCGCGTGAACAGAAACACGACTCCTCCCACAGGAGAAGCCTGCTAAACAGCAATTACTCACACAACACGGAGAGAAACAGGACAGGAAATAGGACAGGTGACCCATCCCGTGATGGCAGCGGCATTACCGTATTGCCATCGGGGCGGGCGCGAACAACCGGTGACGGGTGTCTCAGGAGCGGTGACGGGTGTCTCAGGAACGGTGACGGGTTTCTTAGGAGCGGTGACTGGTGTCTTAGGAGCGGTGACGGGTGTCTTAGGAGCGGTGACGGGTGTCTTAGGAGCGGTGACGGGTGTCTTAGGAGCGGTGACGGGCGTCTTAGGAGCGGTGACGGGCATCTCAGGAGCGGTGACTGGTGTCTTAGGAGCGGTACCGGGTGGCTTAGGAGCGGTGACGGGGTCTACGAGCGGTGACGGGTGTCTTAGGAGCGGTGACGGGCATCTCAGGAGCGGTGACTGGTGTCTTAGGAGCGGTACCGGGTGGCTTAGGAGCGGTGACGGGGTCTACGAGCGGTGACGGGTGTCTTAGAAGCGGTGACGGGTGTCTTAGGAGCGGTGACGGGTGTCTTAGGAGCGGTGACGGGGTCTACGAGCGGTGACGGGCGTCGCAGGAGCGGTGGCGGGCATCTCAGGAGCGGTGACTGGTGTCTTAGGAGCGGTACCGGGTGGCTTAGGAGCGGTGACGAGTGTCTTAGGAGCGGTGTCGGGCATCTCAGAAGCAGTGACTGGTGTCTTAGGAGCGGTGACGGGTGTCTTAGGAGCGGTGACGGGTGTCTTAGGAGCGGTGACGGGTGTCTTAGGAGCGGTGACGGGTGTCTTAGGAGCGGTGACGGGTGTCTTAGGAGCGGTGACGGGGTCTACGAGCGTTGACGGGTGTATTAGGGGCGGTGACTTGTGTCTTGGGAGCGGTGACGGGTGTCTTAGGAGCAGTGACTGGTGTCTTAGAAGCGGTGACGGGGGTCTACGAGCGGTGACGGGCGTCTCAGGAGCGGTGACGGGTGTCTTAGGAGCGGTGGCGGGCATCTCAGGAGCAGTGACTGGTGTCTTAGGAGCGGTGACGGGTGTCTCAGGAGCGGCGACGGGTGTCTTGGGAGCGGTGACGGGCGTCTCAGGAGCGGTGACGGGTGTCTTAGGAGCGGTGGCGGGCATCTCAGGAGCAGTGACTGGTGTCTTAGGAGCGGTGACGGGCATCTCAGGAGCAGTGACTGGTGTCTTAGGAGCGGTGACGGGTGTCTTAGGAGCGGTGACGGGTGTCTTAGGAGCGGTGACGGGTGTCTTAGGAGCGGTGAAGGGTGTCTTAGGAGCGGTGACGGGTGTCTTAGGAGCGGTGACGGGTGTCTTAGGAGCGGTGACGGGTGTCTTAGGAGCGGTGACGGGCGTCGCAGGAGCGGTGACGGGCGTCTCAGGAGCGGTGACTGGTGTCTTAGGAGCGGTGACGGGGGTCTCAGGAGCGGTGACTGACGTCTACGAGCCGTGACCGGTGTCTTAGGAGCGGTGACGGGCGTCTCAGGGAGCGGTGACGGGCGACCCGGGCAGTCAGCCGCCGGCGGGACGTCAACATGCCACGGACCAATCGCCATATTGTTTCGGTCCCGGGGTTCACGTGACCCACCCGGCCTCAGTCTGGGCCGCCGACCGGACCGGGCACGGCACGGCACGCCACCGAAGCATGCCACCGGGGGTGGGGGGTGGGGGGGTAACCACCGGGCCTGCGGCGAGGACGGCGCTCTCTCACCGACTGTGCGGTACCGCCGGCAGCAGAGGCGATGGATACTCACCGAGTTTGCGGTACGAGACGAACAGGTACAGCATCAGGGTGATGACGAGCACGACGGTGCCGATGATGGAGTCGCATAGGAACATGACCACAATACAGATGATGGCGCCCAGCAGCGACACCCAGGCGTTGTAGTACTGCCGGCGGCCGGGACGGCGGCGGCCCGGTCACAAACATACACCGCGGCACAGGCACAGCACCAGCACGTGGGTATACAGCGGCACAGCACCAGCACGTGGGTATACAGCGGCACAGCACCAGCACGTGGGTATACAGCGCACACCCGGCCGCGCACGCACACTCGCAAGTATACAGCGCACACCAGCGCGCGCACGGACATGCAGCAGGTACTGAACTTCTTCAGTATTATTGCCCTCGCGATGAACACTGCAAATAGCATCATTGCATGTATAGATACAGCAATACATAAATGCATACACATGCTTGCCTAGTACGTTGATAGCATATGCAATATGCATCAGCAGGAGCACCATGACATGGAATGCAAACAAAGGCGACGCCGCGTCGACCAGCTACCCCAGTGGTGAGATCAGCTGCGGGTTACACCCACTGGGGTCACACCACACGGGTGGGGTTGGGGCAGGGGATCTCACAGTCGGCACACAGCTCGCAGTACCTTCTGACAGGCCCTCTGGAGAGGCCATCGACGGGGGGGGGGGGGGGAGAGGGGAGGGCGGCGCTTACCTTGAACAATGGCCGCCAGCCGGGGCTCTTCAGCAGCGAGGCGTGGAAGCAGGAGAGGTTGATGAGCGCGTAAGCCGCCAGGAACACCTCCGAGCTGAGGTTGGCGATAGGGTTCAACTGGCCTGCCAACAGCGAGACGTGGGTTGTGACGCGCTGGTGGTATGTGGTGGTGTGATGTGGTGTGACGTGGTGTGATGTGGTGTGACGTGGTGTGATGTGGTGTGACGTGGTGTGATGTGGTGTGACGTGGTGTGATGTGGTGTGACGTGGTGTGATGTGGTGTGATGTGGTGTGATGTGATGTGGTGTGACGTGGCGTGGTGTGATGTGGTGTGGTGTGATGTGGTGTGATGTGGTGTGATGTGGTGTGATGTGATGTGGTGTGGTGTGATGTGGTGTGACGTGGTGTGGTGTGATGTGGTGTGATGTGGTGTGACGTGGTGTGATGTGGTGTGACGTGGTGTGATGTGGTGTGACGTGGTGTGATGTGGTGTGACGTGGTGTGATGTGGTGTGACGTGGTGTGATGTGGTGTGACGTGGTGTGATGTGGTGTGACGTGGTGTGATGTGATGTGACGTGGTGTGACGTGGTGGTATGTGGTGTGGTGTGATGTGGTGTGATGTGGCGTGCCGTGGTGTGATGTGGTGTGATGTGGCGTGCCGTGGTGTGACGTGGTGTGCCGTGTCGTGCCGTGGCGTGCCGTGGCGTGTCGTGGTGTGGTATGACGACAGCACATGCCATGGCTCCGTACCCACAGACTAAACAGATACAAACACTTGTAAAAGATAGTTCCAGCTGCCGCAAAACACACACCACACCCTGAGTGCTCGGCACATGTCCGGGCAGACCACAGTTTCGGTACGGCTGTGCGGCGCACGCCTGCACCGAACAGAAGCAGCCACACCTTCACTACAGGTCAGCCCCCAACTCCTCCATCAGCCGCGCCGGCAGGTCCGGTCGCGTGCAGCCACACCTTCACTACAGGTCAGCCCCCAACTCCTCTCTCAGCCGCGCCGGCAGGTCCGGTCGCGTGCAGCCACACCTTCACTACAGGTCAGCCCCCAACTCCTCCATCAGCCGCGCCGGCAGGTCCGGTCGCGTGCGCCTATCCCTGGCCATCAACTCACCCAGCGGCAGAACAAGTGCCGAGCAAACACGGACAGCACGCTGAACGTTCACGGCTGTCCACGGCGGCATTAGAACCTCGTTAGCCGGACTGTGACCGCGCGAATACACTAATAAATAACCCTCGCATGACTAGGGTTATTCGGAGAGGGCAGCCATCTTTCTGCCGCGGTGAGACCAATGAGGTTCGCCAGTACTCTGCACTACCATTATCGACAGTCTGAGACGTGTCGATAGACTTCACCCCACCTCACTCGAATTCACTCGAATTCACCCGACTTCACCCGACTTCACCCAAATTCACCCGAATTCACCCGAATTCACCCGAATTCACCCGACTTCATCCGACCTCATCCGACCTCATCCGACTTCACCCACCGATCAGGACGCAGGCCTCAGCCACGAAGAAGACGATGACGTATCCGCGGAACGGATCCTGGTTGGCGCCGTAGCCCTTGGCGAAGTAGAAGATGTACGGGTACAGCTTGTCCTTGGCCAGCGCCTGCAACACAGCCGAGAGGCACAGCCGTCAGGCAGCCGCCGGCACCGAGCCGGCCCCAGCCAGCCGCGGCGTACCAGACCCGGCCCCAGCCAGCCGCGGCGTACCAGACCCGGCCCCAGCCAGCCGCGGCGTACCAGATCCGGCCCCAGCCAGCCGCGGCGTACCAGACCCGGCCCCAGCCAGCCGCGGCGTACCAGACCCGACCCCAGCCAGTCGCGGCGTACCAGACCCGGCCCCAGCCAGCCGCGGCGTACCAGACCCGGCCCCAGCCAGCCGCGGCGTACCAGACCCGGCCCCAGCCAGCCGCGGCGTACCAGACCCGGCCCCAGCCAGCCGCGGCGTACCAGACCCGGCCCCAGCCAGCCGCGGCGTACCAGATCCGGCCCCATCCAACCGCGGCGTACCAGGCCCGGTGCTGTATGTCAGCGCGTTATCACGTCATCTCTAGGATACATCACACCATCGCAGATACATCACATCATCTCATCTACATCACATCATCTCATCTACATCACATCATCTCAGATACATCACATCATTTCAGATACATCACATCATCTCAGATACATCACATCTCAGATACATCACATCTCAGATACATCACATCTCAGATACATCACATCTCAGATACATCACATCTCAGATACATCACATCTCAGATACATCACATCTCAGATACATCACATCTCAGATACATCACATCTCAGATACATCACATCTCAGATACATCACGTTAACCAAGATACATCACATCATCTCAGATACATCACATCATCTCAGATACATCACATCATCTTAGGTACATCACATCATCTACATCAACTACCGCGTTAAATTATAAGAGGGCGGATTTTGATGGGACGAGGCGGAGTTTACAGTTGATTCCGTGGGATGCCATTCTGAACGCAGATATTAACGAGGCTGTGAATATGCTTTACGGCGTGTTAAGGCTGAAACAGTCTTCGCGCAGCTGCGCGAAGTGGATGCGGGTGCCTATTAAAATACATTGAACGGAGGTTCCAACAACTGAACGATGCGCACGTTGCGGGAAGAAAAAATCGACTGCGGAAATGTACCCATGTATTTGAATAGGCACCCGCAGGCACCACTTGGCACAGCTGCGTGAAGACTGTGTTCCAGCCTTTAGAGGGGGCGTACGAGAGGCGTGTTAGAGGGGCCGGCCGTACGAGAGCACATTCCCACTGCGACGCTACGTCGGAAGTGTCCACCCTGGTTCACCCTGTGTTCCAGCCTTTAGAGGGGCCGTACGAGAGGCGTGTGAGAGGGGGCGGCCGTACGAGAGCGCATTCCCACTGCGACGCTACGTAGGAAGTGTCCACCCTGGTTCACCCTGTGTTCCAGTCTTTAGAGGGGCCGTACGAGAGCACATTCCCACTGCGACACCGCTGTGTCAGAAGTGTCCACCCTGGTTCACCCTGTGTTCCAGTCTTTAGAGGGGCCGTACGAGAGCGCATTCCCACTGCGACGCTGCTGCGTCGGAAGTGTCCACCCTGGTTCGACGTTGAGGTTAGACGTGCATCGAGGGAGAAAGAGACCGCGGTGAAGCGCATGCAACGCAATCGCACTACTGACACTGACAATGATTTTGAGGAAAAAATACGTGAATTGAAAAGACTTTCAAGGAGAAAGTATTTTGGATATCTGCGTGGTATGATCGGCGATTTTAAGTGCAATCCAAAAAGGTTCTGGTCCTTCTTAAAATGTGTTAAGGGGGAAACGAGCCAAATCCCGGTACTGATGGATGGTGAAAGGGAGGTGACTAGTGATGCAGCTCGTGCCGACTTATTGAACAGAACGTTTGCCAGCAAACTCGGTAATCCGGAGGTCACAACTTACCCGGAAACGATCGTTACGACCTGCCAATGCCTGGATAAGTTCGTTTTGTATCGGAGGATCGAGTCCGTCTTGCCCTGAATGACTTGAATGTACACAAGGCGTGTGGTCCTGATAATGTGAACGCCCGCGTTATATGGGAGTGTCGAGACGAACTGGCGCACCCTCTGACCATCCTGTTTGCCAAGTACTGAGCGGGGAGTATTTCCGGGCAGATGGGCGGAGGCCAACATTGTGCCTATCTTCACAAAAGGTTCCCGGAAAATACCCGAAAACTACCGCAGTATCTCACTCCTCCCGCTGTTCGGCAAGATTTTGTAGCGCTGTGTATGACACCCTGCTCGGCCATGTGCGACCTGTCTTGACCCCAAAAACAGCATGGATTCGTCCCATGTCGATCTCGCGACACTAATTTGGCCTCACTTCTTAAAACGGCGTGGGAGTCAATATCAGCAGGCTACCAAACGGATGTCATATACACAGATTACTCGGCGGCGTTCCAGAGCGCCAATCACAAGCTTCTGATTTACCAACTACAGAGGTCATACGATATTTCTGGAGACGCCCTGTGTTTGCTGCAAGGTTTCCTCACAAACCGCAAACAGCGTGTTACCGTGACCGGTAAATGTTCAGCTTGGACCCTGCAGTATGCTCTGGAACGCCGGAGGGTAGCCAGCTATCTCCACTGCTCTTCGCTCTGTTTATAGACGACCTGCCGAACCAAATACAGACCAACATACTTATTTTCGCAGATGACGTTAAGCTCTACCACAAGATCACGTCTCCAAACGACTCAAAATTGCTTCAGACCGACCTTGATCGGCTTACTACTTGGTCCAAGGACTGGAAGCTAAATTTGAACCCGTCAAAGTGTCATTCATTCAGAATGACACTAAAAAGAAACCCTATCCGACTACCTACAAAATTCAGCACTGTGTTGTGCAACATGTCGAAAAGGTTCGTGATCTTGGGGCATGGCTTGATTCAAAATTGACGCTTGCGGCTCACATAGATTTCATCGTAGGGAAGGCCAACAGAGCGATGGGCGTGTTGATACGCTCATTCCAGACTGGCCGAACGGCGAGACGACTACAGACAGGCCCCATTCTAGCAGCCTATTTCGGCAATATTCGCTCAATTCTAGACTACGGATGCGTCATATGGGGCGGTGCCGTACCTGCTCACCTCAAAAGGCTCGATAGAATCCAACATAAATTTATGGTATGGCTATCATCTTATGCTCACACATCTCGACCATCTCATTCTCTTTCTTATCACGATCTTCTAAAACTGTTCAAAACCAGTAGTCTAGAGAAAAGGCGCTTTCAGTACGACGTATGCTTCGTTCACAAAATAATCTGCGATAGGGTTGACTCCGCCTTTCTGCTCGGCTGCTTCCCACTCCACGTACCATGCAGCGTCGAACCAGGGCCGGACCATCACAACTGATCCACGTTCCGTCCGCTCGCGAGGCCAACAAGGACACCATTAAACGAGGGCTATTCCGACGGGCTGCATTGGGTTTTAACGCGCATGTGGAAAGATTCCAAGCTGCTGATCCGTTCCACGCAACGTTTTCTAGTTTTAGAGCAAATGTGAGAAAATATGTCCGAGACAATCCCGTCTGATGGTGTTATGGTTGTGATGTGATTTTAGTATTGTAGTATTGTATATGTTCGTGTGTATTTGGTTTGTCGTATTTCCTGACTGCACCTATTAGTGGGTTTACGGACCTGTTGATGATTAATATATAAATAAATAAATAAATAAATAAATAAATAAATAAATAAATAAATATCAGATACATCACAATATCTCAGATACATCACATAATCTCAGATACATCACATTATATCAGATACATCACATCATCTCAGATACATCACATCATCTCAGACACATCAGAACAGGGCGTCAGTTGCCCGGCCCGGCCATGTGTCCCGTACCCCTCCCCCCGTAACACCCCCAACCACCCTGTGATCCGTACCCCCCCCCCCCCCGGCCCTGCGCCCCGTAACCGACCTGGAGGACTCGCGGAGCGCCAACCAGCGAGGCGATGGCGGACGACAGGGTGGCGGCGAAGCAGCCGGCGTAGATGAGCGGCGACCAGGCGGAAATCAGACCCATCACCTGCCAGGAGTGGCCGACACTGTCAGGATGGCGTACCGGGACACGGCACAGAGCGGAAATCAGACCCATCACCTGCCAGGAGTGGCCGACACTGTCAGGATGGCGTACCGGGACACGGCACAGAGCGGAAATCAGACCCATCACCTGCCAGGAGTGGCCGACACTGTCAGGATGGCGTACCGGGACACGGCACAGAGCGGAAATCAGACCCATCACCTGCCAGGAGTGGCCGACACTGTCAGGATGGCGTACCGGGACACGGCACAGAGCGGAAATCAGACCCATCACCTGCCAGGAGTGGCCGACACTGTCAGGATGGCGTACCGGGACACGGCACAGAGCGGAAATCAGACCCATCACCTGCCAGGAGTGGCCGACACTGTCAGGATGGCGTACCGGGACACGGCACAGAGCGGAAATCAGACCCATCACCTGCCAGGAGTGGCCGACACTGTCAGGATGGCGTACCGGGACACGGCACAGAGCGGAAATCAGACCCATCACCTGTCAGGAGTGGCCGACACTGTCAGGATGGCGTACCGGGACACGGCACAGAGCGGCAATCAGACCCATCACCTGCCAGGAGTGGCCGACACTGTCAGGATGGCGTACCGGGACACGGCACAGAGCGGAAATCAGACCCATCACCTGCCAGGAGTGGCCGACACTGTCAGGATGGCGTACCGGGACACGGCACAGAGCGGCCCACAAAATACACGGCAACTAGTCACACGGTTACGGCGAACTCGGAACTCATATGGTGGAACACGACACAGAGGACTTCTGCGACCCTCCGACACTTGGCAGCGTTTCCAATGTTGCCGTCTCTGCCTCTCGGTGCTGGCAAGATCGGTGTGTGTGTGGGGGGGGGGGGGGGGACGGCAGGTGGCGGGGACGCGGCTCCGCATGACGGCGGCGCTCACCTGGCTGTTGAGCTGCGTCCCGTACACACACTCCTCCGTCATTGCGTCAATCCTGCCCGTGCAGTTGTACACTGGGTAGAGCCAGACCGTCTCGTTGTTCACGGTGATGTTCGTCGGCTCAGTGATGTTCAGCTCCAGCGTGTTTCCTACGGCAAAGGAACGCACAAGATCACACACAAACACACACACACATAGGCACGTAGACTGACGGATAGAAACACTACTGGCCGGAGTAGAGTAGAAATTAATTAGAAATTAATATTCCAGGTGAACATCAACCTAGGCAAGGTCGCAGCTCATTATTTAGCTGATTTCCTCACAGAAGCACCACTGTATTGACCGCGTGTTTGGCCGCCGTCGCGTTGACGGCCGGTCGTTGTCTGTTTCCCGGCTGGCCTCTGCACCGGGTGACACTTGGCGGCCGCGCTGCGCCACCAGCCGAGACTCGGCACCGCAGCGACGCGCCGACACTCACCCGAGGCGTAACGGTGCGAGCTGGCCGCGATCATAATCGGGTAGATGATGTAGGTGATGAACGTCGTTAAGATGGCCAGCAGCGTGCCTTTCGGGATGGCGTCGCCCGGGTCCTGTCAACGACACAGCCGCCGGTCAGGGAGGTGAGTGAGGCGAGAGGGTCCGGCCAGCCAACGACACAGCCGCCGGTCAGGGAGGTGAGGGAGGCGAGAGGGTCCGGCCAGCCAACGACACAGCCGCCGGTCAGGGAGGTGAGGGAGGCGAGGGAGGCGAGCGGGTCCGGCTAGCCAACGACACAGCCGCCGGTCAGGGAGGTGAGGGAGGCGAGGGAGGCGAGGGAGGCGAGCGGGCCCGGCCAACCCGGCGGCGCCGCTCCGGCAGTCGGCGGCCAGCACCCCCCACTGTCCGGCAGCAGGCTCCGGCTGGGCTACTGGTGAGAGATTAACGGAGGTGCACACGTGACTACCCTCGGTCGGCGGCGCGACTCACCTTCAGGTCACCGGAGAGGTTGGCTCAGACTCAGACTCAGACTGGCTCCGGCCGCGACTCACCTTCAGGTCACTGGAGAGGTTGGCTACGGCCACGACTCACCTTCAGGTCACCGGAGAGGTTGGCTCCGGCCACGATGCCGGTGACGGCCGGGAAAAAGACGCCGAACACGCTGAAGAAGTCGTAGTCGCTGCCCTCGAACGGTCGGTAGTCGTTCCACGAGTTCTCCTTCATAAGGTCCCCTGAAGCGTCCGCAAATCACATGTTGGCAAAGCGCAATGTCCGCAAAAGCAAACGTGACTGTTGAATCTTGGCATAAATGCAATGCAGTGGCGACTCTCATGACGTCACGTGCAGTGGTGACGCTCTGTCGAATGTCACGAGAAGAGCCCATGCTAAATATCATCCCTGCAATCCGCTGAAACGGACATTGCCTAGAGCTAGAGCCTACAGCATGTGCTACTGTCAGCAGACAGAAGCTCACTGCACTCCACCGACTATGGCAGAGCAGGCCTACAGCATGTGCTACTGTCAGCAGACAGAAGCTCACTGCACTCCACCGACTATGGCAGAGCAGGCCTACAGCATGTGCTACTGTCAGCAGACAGAAGCTCACTGCACTCCACCGACTATGGCAGAGCAGGCCTACAGCATGTGCTACTGTCAGCAGACAGAAGCTCACTGCACTCCACCGACTATGGCAGAGCAGGCCTACAGCATGTGCTACTGTCAGCACAGACAGAAGCTCACTGCACTCCACCGACTATGGCAGAGCAGGCCTACAGCATGTGCTACTGTCAGCAGACAGAAGCTCACTGCACTCCACCGACTATGGCAGAGCAGGCCTACAGCATGTGCTACTGTCAGCAGACAGAAGCTCACTGCACTCCACCGACTATGGCAGAGCAGGCTGACGAACAAAGATAGGGAAGGAAAACGGCCCGGAGTCTGCCCCTGAGCTCCCGCCCTCCACCGAAAGGAGTGCCCCCCCCCCCTCTCCCAGGCCTTAGTAGGTGCAAAGTGGTGATGTCGACAGATTACCATGCCGATCTGTCAAGCGCCGCCGCTTCCGAGCCATGGTACGAGGCTGACCAGCACCGGAGTGGGGGCTACGCAGACCGCTATCGGAGAGCGCTGCTGGCCCGGCAGGTGACAATCAGGGTCAGCGGCCGGTGTGGCCTCTCTCTCTTTCTCTCAGCCGGTCGTGCTCGAGAATATTCGCCGATTGTTGACACAGAGGATTACCTGTATCGCTCGATCGGTCATTGGCGGATCAGTGTCCGACTACTTTTTACCCCTGAGCAGCTAAGTGGCGAGGCGGGTGATACGTACTATCTGTCCCGGTCGTTATCAGTTATCACTCAGCCAGTGGTTATCAGTTATCACTCAGCCAGTGGTTATCAGTTATCACTCTGCCAGTGGTCATCAGTTATCACTCAGCCAGTGGTTATCAGTTATCACTCAGCCAGTGGTTATCAGTTATCACTCTGCCAGTGGTCATAACGGTCAGCGTGAGGCTATGGCCTGGGGAGGGAGGCAAGACAATGGGTGAGAGGGCGGCGCGGCGGTGCGGGGCACTGAGGGTAAGCGGGCAGCGCAGGATCCGGTGGGGGGAGGGGGGGAGGAGGCAGGGTACAGTGGATAGCTCAGGGTCCGGCGGAGGGGGGGGGGGGGGGGGCAGGGTACAGTGGATACAGAGGCCGCGCAGGGTCCGGTGTGTGTGTGTGGGGGGGGGGGGGGCAGGATACAGTGGATACAGGGGCAGTGCAGGGTCCGGTGGGGGGGGGGGGGGGCAGGGTACATTGGATAGCTCAGGGTCCGGCGGAGGGGGGGGGGGGGGCAGGGTACAGTGGATACAGAGGCCGCGCAGGGTCCGGTGTGTGTGTGGGGGGGGGGGGGGGGGGCAGGATACAGTGGATACAGGGGCAGCTCAGGGTCCGGTGGGGGGGGGGGGGGGCAGGGCACAGTGGATACTGAGTCCGGCGGAAGGGGGGGGGGGGCAGGATACAGTGGATACAGAGGCCGCGCAGGGTCCGGTGTGTGTGTGGGGGGGGGGGGGGCAGGATACAGTGGATACAGGGGCAGCTCAGGGTCCGGTGGGGGGGGGGGG
Source organism: Chirona hameri (assembly GCA_036785665.1). Lineage (NCBI taxonomy): Eukaryota > Metazoa > Arthropoda > Thecostraca > Balanomorpha > Balanidae > Chirona > Chirona hameri. The sequence goes on along the minus strand of JAXIVJ010004720.1, from coordinate 9,164 downwards.
CAGGGCACAGTGGATACTGAGTCCGGCGGAAGGGGGGGGGGGGGCAGGATACAGTGGATACAGGGTCCGGCGGTCCCCTGCCGAGAGCCGCCGCTCCCCGTTCCATCTGTGTACTTACAGCTGAGGCCGATGAAGCCCTGCGCCTTCTCCGTTTCATCCTGCGGGCCCATGAAGCAGCCGACGACAAAGTCCACCTGGGAGCCGATCAGCAGGAACAGCAGCAGCAGCTGGACCTGAGCACACACAGACATAGTGTCAGCTGGATCTGAGCACACATAGTGTCAGCTGGATCTGAACACACATAGTGTCAGCAGGGTCAGAACACACAGAAGCATAGTGTCAGAGGGATCTGAACACAAAGAGACAGATGCACGACAGCAGGAATAGCAGGAACGCCATGCTGCGCATGTATTCCTACATCCCGAATACAACTCTTGCCTCCTGAGATCAGTATTGATTTTAGTTCCAAACATTGGGGCTGTTCCAGCGCCCTCAACCGGAAGAGGTTTTCATCCCGCCGGTTGAGGCGCGGTGGAGCGGAGCACGGGAACGGACGGTGGAGATTTCCAATGCAAATAGCATGGACAGCGCGCCACTAATGTGCGACAGTGCGCCAGAACTTAACGCTAACTTTCCTCCACCAGCCTCAACCGCTCGCCGAGCGGTTGAGATTTTGCTCAACCCGTTGAGGTTGGTGGAGGCTCAACCGATTTTAGTTGAGGGCGCGGGAACGACCGGTGGAGAAAATGAAGCCTCAACCTAATCCGGTTGAGGGCGCTGGAACAGCCCCTATGCTGGTCTGCATGTGTAAAGTTCTCTGGAAACTAAAGAAGGCAGCCTTTTGCCCACAAACTGCGCCAATCATATAGTGTTGGGCAGCTGTAATGTTCGCTGCTCGCTATCATATGACAATCTGTGCATCGTCACATATGTCCTGAGTGACCGGATTAACAGGTGACCTCAAATCAGCGAGCTCTCCACATTATTTGATCGGGCTCTCTGATCTCTGAATTCTCTGAATTCAGCGCTCAGCCAGTCGGACCCCGTCCGGTGCCACTCCACGCAAGGTCAGCCAAATGAGGGCGGCAGCGGTACTGATATTTACAGTTCACAGCTTGACCTGGCAGAGGAGCTCGACCTGACAGGAGAGGAGAGAGCGACGACGCTCCGTGTCGAAACACGCAAACTGGCCTCGGCTTGTTTCAACAGTGCAATACGTGATGCCACAGAGCGTGTGCCCTGATCAAATTTGTTGAAACGAATCACGGCAGCACTTTAAGAAAACAGCGCGGGTGTTCGATTGTATGTCAAATTTGAACAGCGCTTGCGTGCTGAGATTGCAAACAGATAGTGAATGAGGTGGTCTTTCTTTGAGTAGTATGATATGGTAGACTGTTTATTGTTCAACTGAGTCCACAATGGAAGACGCTCGGGATTCTAGGAGCACGAGCGTACTATCTGCTGACGGCGAGGTAGACGACACGTGTATCGGTTGATCACAGCAATCGTAAGGGCAGCTCGAGTGCAGTTACTCAACAGCAAACAATCACACAGCAGGGGTCAGAGGCCGCACCCAGTTTCACACCTATCGCCCGCCCGCCCCGCCCGCCCCCCCCCCCCCCGCGGACTGAGGCACTTTAAAGCATTCCGGTCACGAGACCGGGCGATAACCAGCAATGGCCACGATATCGGCCCCCTCCAGAGAAAACTGGCCTGTCTGCCCTCACGTAAGTTTAAGTTGAGATTTATATTTGTATTTCACGACAGTTGCCAACGTTGCCTCATAAACCGCGGGACCGGGATATGCCAGAAATTCCACGCAAGAAACTACATATACTTTGAACAGCTATCCATTTGCTATACAAACTAGTCCTACCCTGGCTTGAAAATGCGTTACTATGAGTGTGTACTTAATGTCCTAAAATTTAACGACTTCAAAAATCGACAGCAGTAATAAAATAGTTAATAATAATAATTATGCATATCTATTATATGATTTAAGAAATTAAAACTTCCGATGTCGAACACCCACCGACCATATACCACTGATACTAGGCCATACAGAGGAAAGCTAAGAACGAGGCCTGGACCAAATAGGGATGGATATTTCCCCAACCGACTTCCTGGGATTTTCTTCGCCCGCCAAAGTATCGGGATGTTAGGGCAAGTCAGGCAGGCCAGCGATGAGCGACCCGTCGTCCGCCAAAGTATCGGGATGTTAGGGCAAGTCAGGAAGGCCAGCGATGAGCGACCCGTCGCCCGCCAAAGTATCGGGATGTTAGGGCAAGTCAGGAAGGCCAGCGATGAGCGACCCGTCGCCCGCCAAAGTATCGGGATGTTAGGGCAAGTCAGGAAGGCCAGCGATGAGCGACCCGTCGCCCGCCAAAGTATCGGGATGTTAGGGCAAGTCAGGAGGGCCAGCGATAAGCGAACACGGGTAAGTAAAAAGTTACGCTAAAAATATCGCCAGGGTTAAATGTTACTTTGTTTAACCATCCTGGCGACTAGTCGATGTACTCGTCGACATGTTGTTGCTCACGGGAACTACCAAACTTGAACAGGAGACAGAAGCATGTTCCGTGGTCTTTAGAAAACGGTTTCGAGAGCCCCTTCCTCATCACCTTCTAGGTAGGAGCACCATATTAACCTTACATAACAGCTCACTGTATGACGTGTTTTTTGCGCATTATCCCTGTAATTACGTAAGCTGGCTGAGCAGCGCCGGACGCTATCTGGGGCTGCCTGTTGGGCGAGTCATCGGCAGGGGACGTAGTACGTGGGACGTGGGACGTGGGATGTGGGACGTAGTACGTGGGACGTGGGATGTGGGACATGGGATATGGGACGTGGGACGTAGTACGTGGGACGTGAGATGTGGGACGTGGGATGTGGGACGTGGGACGTGGGATGTGGGGCGTAGTACGTGGGACGTGGGGCGTAGTACGTGGGACGTGGGACGTGGGACGTGGGACGTGGGACGTGGGACGTGTGCGGGGCCGGCGTCCGGCGGGGGCCCGATTGCCGCCACCCTGTCCGCTGCTGAGCCTGCGGCCTGCGGAGTGCGGAGGCGGCACCGGACGGCGCCGATAGAGCACCCCGGGCGGCGGCGGCGGCGGCGACGGCGGCGGCGTCTCTCTGGTCGGCCGCCCGGTCACCGGCCGCCGCACAGTGGGTGATAACGGCCTGCTAGCGCGGCATGGGGTGAAAAATACAATTTCAAAAACGACTATTTTATACGGCTCATTTTCAAGAAAAATGTCCATAGCATGAAAGTATAACACCGATTCGCCAATACATTTGCTTATTTGTATGCACCATGTCTTCAAACACACACTATTGTTCAGCCGCCGATATTGCTATGGCGCGCCTCATTCTCATCGCATGGATATATGCTAATGTGAGAGGCGAAGAACGTTTCGTAGAGGCTTTGTGGTATTTTTTATTGAAAGTACAAATCATCAGCAGCCCGAAATACCTATATATGACCTTTTCATATGCATTTTTCAATTTTATATTCTAACATTAAGTGAGGCATGTTATTTGAAGTGGCTGACCAACAGAATCAAAACTTGAGTTAATCCTACAATTGTCATTCCCCGGTTCTCCGCTTTGATGAAGCATTTGTCTGCCTCGTTAGAGTTTATACTTTGTACCTATTAAAAGAAACCTTGCGCATATTTGCGCTTTTTATTTTGGAGCTTATTTTATAGTGTACATCACTATTAACTCTGCGCCATTGCACTGCTCGGATCTCTGCTGTCCCTAGTTAACCGGCCGTACAAAGGCCATTTTTAAAGATAAAAGTCGAAAGATAATGTAAATGACAAGGGCTCTCGGATTCTCGACATTTTTTTTTACCCCAAAAATGCAAAAACAAATATTTTGTTTAAAAAGATGCCCTCAAAATCAAACTTTTCAAACATTTTCCAAAAACCGGAATATATGTTGGAGAACCACATATGGCGAATACCCAAACCAAATTTCAAAGTAATATCTTTGTTTTTGACTGACTTATGGCTCCCTAAGTAAGAGTAACTCATGACGTCATATTTGTTACTTCGTTTTTGGCTTTTATTGACCTGATACAGACAAATAAATGCCAGCACTGTATTTCTGAGACAAAACCGGTCTAGAAACATGCCTTTTGTATTTAGATTTATCAATTTCAAATGTTGACCTTGTGTCACCTGATCTTGATCTGAGCTGAGCTTGACACTAACTTCACTTAAATAAGGTCAGATGGTAAAATGGCTATCTCTATCGAATTATACGTGTACAATCGCCCATAAAACATGTGTCGCATGACTTCCGTAGATTTTCTGCGCATAGTGACCTTTTGTGACCTGACCTTGACCTTTGCCAAGAATCTCACTTTAGCTCATGCGGGATGTGCATTATATCTTTGGGAGCATTATGGGTGATCATGGTCGCAATCAAAGGCTTTAGATGGAAAGTATGGCCCATAAACTGAAATGCCTCGATTTTGACCTTTGACCCGACTTTGACCTAATATGTGACCTCAATTCCACAATTTCGAGTATGCTTTAGATGCAAGTCACTGAGAGCTTTCGAATGCCGCCTTGCGCGTCTCGCTGCGATCATTGGTTCCGAAGATAACGAGGGGGGGGGGGCAATATTTGCCTCCCCCACCCGGTCAATGCCGGGTTAAACCCAGATAAAATAAAGTGCATATTTTGAGCTCCCAGATTCATCAGCTATCCATTGATATGCTACATGTTCAAACCGATGCCGCAAATTTAAGTAGAAACGCCGTATCGCGCTAAAAGGCCGTTCTCGCCCACTGTGCGCCGGCCGCAGCTCTATTGACTGCGACACACGCAGAGGGCCGCGCCCGCCGCGCCGCTGGGAAGCGCCCGCTGCGGCCGATAACGATAGGTGACCGCACGTGGCCTCCCGTCCACCTGGACCACTCGTGCCCGCCCCGCAGGAAGCGCCTAATGACAGCGATAGAGGGGCTGCACGGCACTGACCAGATTACGGTGACCCCATCCAGCACCCTCACCCTCACCTCGCTGAGCTGACCCCATCCAGCACCCTCGCCTCGCTGAGCTGACACGCACACAGCCGGCCGGATAATGCGCGCTCGTGGGGGCGCTGTTCTAGAAACGTCGAAAATGGCTTCGTAAACCTGTGTCTGACTACAGTTTCTTCATCAATTGCAGAACTTCCATTCCTTCAGCTAGGTAGATACAACAGAAGACAAGTGAACTCACCTATTGGTGTTTACCCCCTCGGCCGTGTTTAAGGCAGAGTTGTTAAATGCTACTTAATAACTAGCATCGGACGGTAACGTCACTTTTGGTCTGGTGAGGGAGATAGAGAACCGGATCAGGTGCATTAGACGGGTCACGTCAGGCGTCAGGTAAGACAGGTGGATTAACTGGAACAGGTAGATCAGGTAAGTCAGGCGATCGGGTAGCGAAGGTGAAGCCGGCCTTCAGTCGGTGTCGGCACCAGAATTGCACATCCCGTTTCCGTGAGACATCATGTCAACAGTCGGCCCTGCAGTCGGTGGCCGGTGGCGAGGTCAGGCAAGCAATGGACCGGTCCTGTTCCCCTCCCACCCCTCTCCTGAGGTGGTCCAGATCGCTCAGCGCCAGGTACGGCCGAATAACCGGCCTTTTTCTGGCCGTTTTTGCCGACGTGAGATACCGAGAGGTGCTGCTCTGAGCCGTTACCCTCCGACAGGATGGGGGCGGCGGAGATGGACGCGACCAGTCCCGCTCGTGACTCAGACCGCTTTGCCGGAAACCCACCGCCGCGGCATGGTGATTCGCACGTGGCGCCCAAACTGGCATGACTCACGAATAACGCCACATTTTCTCGGAATATCAGCTAAATAAGATAGCCGTGGGTAGCAGATTCAAAAGGCATTGGGAGGCAGCTGCAGCAAGTGACACGATAATTTCATTGTCTGCTACACCACCTACACGCAAACCTGACTGACAAACCTGGCAAATCTGATGTTAACGATGCTGAACAGTGAGGAAACACAGCACGAATTGAAGAAGAAACAATATCAGGACCTCCTAAAGTATTTCTGTCGTGACGCGGTCGGGTACGATGTGGTTACATAATAGACAGTGGACACACAAGCAACAGCATGATCATTGATCAGACCATCTATATCTGTTTTAGAACGTTGCTCTCGTCTCGGCAGCCGGGAAAAGACCGACGGATTCTGTAATTAAGCCATTAACCCGGATATGTCCGGCTCCACCTGAAGTGGTCCATGATCGGAGCGGCCTGAGCAGCACACTATCCATTACAGAGGTACAGAGGGGGGGGGGGGGGGGGGGGGTAATTGAAGCGGCTCAGCCCGGGAGCAGCTGTCGGCGGGACCTCCGGCTGATGAACTGGTGACGGTCGGCCGACAGAGCTGTACCCTCAGCGGTCAGTAGCTGGGCAGTACTGACCACTGAGCCGACCAGGGGCCGGCACTGTGTCTGACCCCCGCCGTGTCCTGCCGCTGGTCCCCACAGTCGCCTGCCGCCCTGCCGGCACTCCCGGCCGGGGACCTGGTGAGCTTACCCTGGTGACCTCTGGTGACCTTCTGGTGCCACAGCTTACCCTGGTGACCTCTGGTGACCCGGCTTACCCTGGTGACCTCTGGTGACCTTCTGGTGCCACAGCTTACCCTGGTGACCTCTTGTGACCTTCTGATGCCCCGGCTTACCCTGGTGACCTTATGGTGCCACAGCTTACCCTGGTGATCTCTGGTGACCCGGCTTACCCTGGTGACCTCTGGTGACCCTCTGGTGGCCCGGCTTACCCTGGTGACCTCTGATGACCCTCTGGTGGCCCGGCTTACCCTGGTGACCCATTCCATGCCGACGATGGCCAGCGCCAGGATGAGCACCATGGCGACAGAGCCGATGATGCGCGCGTCGTTCACCCCGCCGTCGATGATAATTGCGTCCTCTCCGGCGTACTCCTGCCAAGCGGAAGTACGTCACGTCACAGCCTGGACACAGCCACACCGCCACCGACTCGAGCAGCAGCAGCAGGCTGACCAGACATGTTGTGCACACATGAGATTCACGCCGATAACTCATGACGTATCACTGAACATCATTACCGCATACTGATCAATTATATATAAACAAGAATACTATTTTCCAGTTAAATTCGTCGAAATGCTTTTACAAAAATGTTTGTTGCCCCAGTGCCCTCAACATTTGTAGAATGGGATTAAAATATGTATTTCATAAAATACAAATAACTGGAATGTCATCGATGGAATGGTATTCGAATGGCCTTCCGGAATGCGGTACAGCAGACTGTGTAGGCGGACCACGGTCTGGTTACCAGTGGAGCTCGACACGGACCACGGTCTGGTTACCAGTGGAGCTCGACACGGACCACGGTCTGGTTACCAGTGGAGATCGACACGGACCACGGTCTGGTTAGTGGTTACCAGTGGAGCTCGTCACGGACCACGGTCTGGTTACCAGTGGAGCTCGACACGGACCACGGTCTGGTCACCAGTGGAGCTCGACACGGACCACGGTCTGGTTACCAGTGGAGCTCGACACGGACCACAGTCTGGTTACCAGTGGAGCTCGACACGGACCACGGTTGGTTACCAGTGGAGATCGACACGGACCACGGTCTGGTTACCAGTGGAGCTCGACACGGACCACGGTTGGTTACCAGTGGAGATCGACACGGACCACGGTCTGGTTACCAGTGGAGCTCGACACGGACCACGGTCTGGTTACCAGTGGAGCCCGACACGGACCACGGTCTGGTTACCAGTGGAGCTCGACACGGACCGGCAGGTAAATTCTCGCCGGCGCCTCCAATCGCGCAAACAACGCTGCATAGCCTGTCCGCGCCCGATCCGAACGACCCCATTAACAATGCATTGTGCAACACTGTTAACGACTCGGCCCGCCGGCATTGCTTGCTTCGCTGGAAATGGCGAGATGGTCCTCTCACAACTCTATGGTTAGTGACGGTGTACCGTGGCACAGGGAAGAGAGGACCAGAACAGCACGTGTCTGCCACTCCCCCTCCCCGTCCCCGTCCCTCAGGAGCCGCACGGCTACCCTCGGCCTCTGCAGGGGCAGACCGGCACCGGAGCCGCCACACGGCTACCCTCGGCCTCTGCAGGGGCAGACCGGCACCGGAGCCGCCACGCGGCTACCCTCGGCCTCTGCAGGGGCAGACCGGTACCGGAGCCGCCGCACGGCTACCCTCGGCCTCTGCAGGGGCAGACCGGCACCGGAGCCGCCGCACGGCTACCCTCGGCCTCTGCAGGGGCAGACCGGCACCGGAGCCGCCACACGGCTACCCTCGGCCTCCGCAGGGGCAGACCGGCACCGGAGCCGGCACACGGCTACCCTCGGCCTCCGCAGGGGCAAACCGGCACCGGAGCCGGCTGCCCTCTCAGACACCATGAAGTCTGAGTAGTTGTGCACGGAGCGTGCCGGTGTCTCGTGTCCGGCCCGCACGTGACCGTTCCGGCTGCCCCGCTATGTAGAGTAGTGGTGCCAGTTTCCGGACATATTTGTCCAATGTCCGACCGATGTCCAAGACCATGGTCAGATGTCCGTCCGAAACTGTCCGAAAATTATTGTTTGTCCGAAATTTGTCCGAAAGCAGAAACATTTATTGGGATGGAAATGAATTACCTGTGGCACACTTTCTTTTAAAATAAAAAAGTAACTAAGTGATTTTCGCGACAAGCCATCCTTGGGCATTGGATGTCCGAAAATGTCCAAAGAAATATGCTTATTGTCCGTCCGAAAACCGAATCAGTCTTCCGACAAATTCGGAACTCCGAAAATGATTGTACCGATTGGCACCACTAGTAGAGAGCGAGCGAGAGCGCGAGCAAGAGCGAGAGAGAGATAGAGAGAGCGAGAGAGCGAGAGAGCGAGAGAGCGAGAGAGCGAGAGCGAGAGAGCGAGAGAGCGAGAGAGCGAGAGAGCGAGAGAGCGAGAGAGCGAGAGAGCGAGAGAGCGAGAGAGCGAGAGAGCGAGAGAGCGAGAGAGCGAGAGAGCGAGAGAGCGAGAGAGCGAGAGAGCGAGAGAGCGGAGAGAGCGAGAGAGCGAGAGAGCGAGAGAGCGAGAGAGCGAGAGAGCGAGAGAGCGAGAGAGCGAGAGAGCGAGAGAGCGAGAGAGCGAGAGAGCGAGAGA